>WSTZ01000298.1:9253-21210 GCA_019632295.1 Tulasnella sp. 418 | reverse complement strand
GTCCTCTACTCGCAATGTAGGTGCTACAATAACGATGCAGCGCTACACGATTCTGATTTAACATTCTTAGGATTTCCTCGCTCCCACATATTCTCCCCCTACCATAGTAGTGGACGAAGAGGAGGATGTTCAAAGCAGCCCAGAGGAGCCGCCAAAGCCGAAACCTAAGCCCACTGCACCTAAAAAACGTCGAGCAGAAACGGATGATACTGTTAGCGGCGATGATAGGACCAAGACAACAAAAGCGAAACCGACCGGGAAAGGAAAATCGAAAATGTTGACACCTATTGAGCTCTCGGATGATGATACTGCCGAAGTATCGAGTAGGGCTAGCAAACAGCCGAAAGCGAAGACCAAATCCGCGACCAGCTCGAAGGCTCCGAGCGTTGATAGGCAGAAGGAGAAACAGAAGGAGAAACAAAAGGAGACACAGAAGGAGAAACAGAAAAAGAAGCAGAAGGTTTCTGAAGAGCCTCCTGATGATGGTGATGAGGAGGAGGAGGAAATGCCTGATGAAGGTCCAAAGCCAAAGAAAAAGCGTAAAATCAATCTGAACGGTGGTGCTCAATCTACTTGGGCGTGGAGCCAGATGGGCAATGCTGAAGAGCCGTTCGGTATTCCAACAGAGATATCACCAGTGAAGGGCGCAGTTCCTGCCCGTTCACAGTTCGGAGGAACCAAATCGAAACCACCTTCAGGCTTATTTTCTCGCTGATCTTTTGGGGTTCGTATTGCTATATTTAATATTTCTTCCATATTACATGGTGTTTCTGGCTTTGTAGCTGTCATGGATTTATTTTTGTGTAAATTGAACGACTTTATGCTCTAATTATATAGACAGGGACTGATTGCTAACATGATGCGACTATATTGTATTTTCCATGATAATTATGTCCAGATGTGAATGAATGGCAAATCTACACAGCTTCCATCTCTTCATCCTCGTCGTCCTCATCGTTCCCGTTGGTCTGTGACAAGGAAGCCCTAAGTTCAGCTTCCTTCTTCGCGGCTATTTTCGCAACACCTCCCAGAACCGAATGCTCCACTTCTAGACACCACAAGACAGACTGTGCCTTGGCAAGTGCGTCTTCCAGCAGCTTTTTCTGTGTTCGGGCTTGTTCCACCAGATCACCAGCCTTTTTCTTGAACTCCTGCGTCTTGATGTTAGCGGGACTTGGAGCAGCCTGACCAGCAGTGGAAGCAGTGGGTACAAAAGCTTCGTCCTCTACTATTATTGGATCTTGCTCTGTACCATCACCTTCAGGGTCAACGACCGGTGCACTCATCTGGGTATCTCGCTGAACAGGTTCGACCTGCTGGCCATCTATCACGGGGCCCTCGAGCCCGAATTCCGCAACATTGTTCCTCCATGCCGATATTCCCGATAATTCGTCCCCTGTGCACCCTTCGAGAGGAATTGAATCGACGGCTCGCTCCTTTCCTTTGGCTTTCTGAGATTTCTGTGGCTCTGAGGGTTGCTCAGCAGGTCCTGATGATTCCAACGCCAAGAGGGTGCCGTCAATCGCTGATTGAGGGTCAAGTGAATGTGATGTGTGAGGGTTGGGTGTAGGAATGTTTAACAGATCAGCTGACGGAGTTATTAAAGGGAAGAAGCCTTGTTGAGATAAGTTAATGGATTCATTAGGGAGGGTGGTTGCTGAGGGCGTAATTAATGGATATTGAGCGGAGGAAGATAGGCTGGTGATTGGTTGGGAAGGGAGAATGATATCTTCAAGTGAAGGATCGATTTGCATATCGCATGATGGGTCGTTCGTGTAAGAAGGTACTGTTGATTGTGCAGCGTCTTGTGCATTTGATGAAAAGAGAACCGCTGGGTTGGTAAGGACATTTGTATCGAGAAGGTCTAGGGGATTGTTGTTGAACACTCCAGCCCATTGATCCCCTTTCAAAATGCCTTGTATATCTGGAAAATCAAGCATCCAGATACCAAAATCATTCGCTAGTCCAAGGGAACTATTATCTATTCCAGCTGAGGGTAGCTCCAGTCCAGGTGACTCGGCCCAGGGTGTAAGGATCCCGCTCATGGAGAGCTGATTGGGGATACCAAACAAGTCTGATCGGCCAAACGAATCATATTGATCCATTCCTGGCGTCACTGGTAAGCTGACATGGGATGTAGAGGTAGATGTTGGTGTGGAGCTACTTGGCAAGGTACTGATGCCGCTGATCTTCATTATCCAGGCCCAAATTGATGCTTCGATTTCGGCAATTGGGGGAGCGGAACCAGCCACCTCATCTAAAATATTCAAATTAGGATGAATAGATGATGGATGAGAGCTTGATTGTTTACCTGGTGCAAGAGTGCGCATGGCGCGGATGCTGAGATTTGCAGCTTTCTGAAGCGAGGTTTTCAAAACCTTTGATAAGCGACGTACGAGCTCAGACGTCTTTTCTTCTCGCTGTTGGATGGCCGATGAGCTGAGACCATCCATATCGTCCTGTACCGGCGTCTTGAGGTAGATGAGGAGTTCACTAAGACGAGAGGTGACATTCCGGTCCGTCTTGAGTGCGTGGATGAAAATCTCCTGGGAGGTGAGAGCCTTTTGCGCTGGGTCAAGGGCTGGCTGGGAATTTGGGGTGGAGTGATCTAGCTTTCGACGCTTTTTTGGTCTCTCGGGTACGATAGGGAATTCATAATCTGCATCCATGGTTGGAGTCTGCCTGGTGGTTGTAGAGGGAGGTGGAGATATCCGCTTTTGTGATGACCCATGCAAGGATGGATGGGTAGTCTGCGAAGAGACTATAGAGGAAAAAATTTCTGTAGTAGCATTTGTGCGTTCAGTGAGGGGTTCAGGGGACTTTGATAGTGTAGATGTCCCCACCCTTTGAGTTACTTCTGCACCAGTTGGCCTACCTTTAGCGGGCAAAGTCAGCGGCATCGAAGTCTGAGTCGTTGACTCGGCATCTGCATCTCCAAATAGGGAATCAGTGTCGCTCATTTGCGAACAAAACTCCTCGAATCAAGTCGAGAGATGGTTGATGGTTGGATCTCAGCCTGACTTCATACCTCCCAATGCGGCGTGTCAAATTCAATCTCCGACTCCGAAAAGCCGTCTCAACTCGATATGAATTTTAATAAAAAGAAGACATACAGGATATTCATTACAACTTTAAAAACAACTTAAATGAAACGCCCGAAGTGAGCCCGGGAGTACAGAAATGAAAGGGTGATGGACAAGGCTGTACCGGTGGATACGGACAAACTTGCTTGTGTTTGATTGTTCAAACCCCTGTTTGGTGTCTCAATGACCCCTTGGCCCCTCATTTCAACCAAGATTGTTGGCAAACACTCGTCATCGAACTCTCAAGCATGAGCCACGATCATCCGGATAATCGTGGCAGAACTGGCATGCAAACCATTGGTCTACCAAATCCTATACCTATATTCGAAGCTCATCTGAGGGAGCTCGATATCTCCTATATCCCATTCTTTGAGGAAAGGTGTGTTCAGTCTGCTTTACAACAACTAGGATCAATGAGTAAGACGAGCTGACCATTCTCTTGAATCCTACGTAACGATAGAATCAAGATTGAGGAAACTTAGTGAGCACAAGCGTTGGTCAACTCTGCAACGCTCACCACCTATCACTGGAACACCATGTTGACTATATCACCACTCCCAGCATAGGAAATCTAGTCGCTTTACATCAAAAATCGAGGGCTGAAGATGCTCGGTTCGAACAAGGGGTTGAAGTCCCCTCGCTTCGCAAAGCCTGGTACGAAGTACGGGACAACCTCGATCGCGAAGCCGAATGCCGAAACGCATTCGTCGCCGCCCTCAAAAATGATGTCCTCGCACCGCTTGTTACACTAAGAGTGAGCTTATACGCTTAGAGGCACTAGTTTTTTTGTTCATCGCAAGCGCCCACCCCTCGCTTCTGCTTTAGGAAACCCAAGACCGAACACGTAAACGTATCAAGGAGGAGATCAAGGAGAGTACTCAGAGCCATACTGACTACCTTGAGAATACTCTTCCTCGGTTGAAGCGTAATTACATGAGGAAGATGCAGGACGTCGAGGTATTTTACATGAAGCGATCTCTTCCGATGATTTAGCCTTACATCGTTTATCTAGGATTACAAAACCTCGGAAAGACAAGTTATCCCGCCTCCTCAACCTCACGTCCAGATTCCACAGGCACAGTACCAGCCTGGAGGTAATCAGAACCCATCCCCTACCAATAGTTCCTTTACATCAACCTCTACCAGTTATACTGCCGTCACGCCCGTCTCGCCACCAAGGGCGCCTCCCGTGTCATCGCCTCAACCAGGCTATGCATTATCAGGTAACAACAATGCTGGCGCCAACAGACCTTCATCGCAACAGCCCTATTCAAATCAACGTACACGATCACCAAGTGCTACCACTTCTTTGTCTGATTTGGCCCATCATGGAAAGAAAGCCCTCATGGGATTCCTTGCTGAGGGACCCGCAAGACCAGGTGGTATCATATCTTCAATCAATGTCAGAGCTAAAAGGGAAGGAGAGGAGGCGGACAAGGAATACCGAAAGGGCGTTCATTGGCTGGAGACTCTCCGATTGAAGAGGGCGACCACGATCCGAAGTGGATATACAGTCAGTCCGGCGATTTCATTATATAATATTAGCTAACAATCTTCTCTATGAGTAGAGTATAGAAGACTTTATCTGGGAGAAGGGTGTTACGATCAAGAGCATCATGGAGAATTACATGAATTGTCTGATGTAAGAAGAATATGACATCAAGTGATCAAGCACTGACGATTTTTGTGATCAGGGGAACTGCATCCTCCGTTGGAAACGTGCGTGTCGACCACCTTTGCAATGTTACTGCTAAATGACCGTCTTTGACCATCACAGGTGGCAATGCATCCTATGCCAAACCTCAAGAAAGTCTCGCTAGAGCAAGATAGGGCCTACCAAACTCGATTCCTCGGTCGTGTTGACGCAGCTTTGAAGCAATCCCTACCTCAGACATTATACGTCAATCACTTGGTTGGAGCATCCAAAGACCTCATATTCGGCGTGAGCTTGGTGGATTACGCCACTGAACGAGGTCTCACTGGGGGTCCCGGCATTGCCCTAGGCCTAGCCGGGATAGCCAAAGTTCAAGGCTCGGAGGCACAGGGTACAGTTGTTCCCCCTAATGACAAGGACAAATCAAGGCCGGCTCCATTGACTAGTTGGGAGGATGCGGTTCCAAAATTAGTTAGAAAGTGTGTAACTGAAGTTGAGAGAAGGGGCTTGTATCAGGAGGGCATATACAGGGTGAGTTAGTGTCCATTGCTGAAGCGTATCCGCTGACACAGCTCCAAAGGTGTCTGGGAGACTGGCTGTTGTACAGGAGGTAAGTGCATTCACCGGAAATGGCTCCAACAGTTCATTAACCGATGTCTGCAGCTGCGGCACGTTGTCGAGAAGGATGAAACTGCGTTTGAATTTAATCCTCAAACAGATGACGTTTTCTGCGTTGCATCTCTGCTAAAGGTGAGACTAACACTTGTTCATGTTCAGTGCTTGGGTGTGAACATTATATCTTGCCTAGGCGTATCTCCGCGAACTTCCTGAGCCCGTATTCCGATTTCCTCTACAAGAAAGGATTCAGCATACTGAAGATCGAGGTGTGTAAATTGTGCTCTCAAGTTATACCATCGTATCAATTTCTCGTCTTCGTTTACAGATGATCAGATTCAAATGAAATTCCCAGTATTGCGCAACAAAATGCGTCGTTTGCCTTTCGTCCACCAAGCTACTCTGCGTATGATCATCGAACATTTGTCTCATATCGCAGGGAGGGCACACCAGAACAAGATGGACGCGAGGAATCTGGCTATAGTATTTGGAACGCCACTCTTTGGAGAAGACGAGATGCCGAAAGGTGACAATGTCTTGAGTATTAGTAGTTGGAAGGTAAAACATTTACCTGTTTTGGTGTTGGTCTCCGGCCGTTTTTGAAACTTTTTTCTTTCAACTCTTAGGACAGCGTTTTGGAAGACATGATCAACTACGCGGGCCTGCTATTTGACGAAAAGGGCCCCTCAACTCCTCCCGCTTCCAGCATTTCAGTTCCCACCAACTTGAACGTGACTCCTCCCCCAGTGCCGCCTGGGAAAGAGTACGACGCTTATCCTGAAAATAGGGAGGCCTCCCCGCCGAGTGCTCTTAATGCAGACCCCAATGCGGATTCCAGGCCTCAGCGAAACGCTGGTTCCAGCAGTCCGGCCCCGTCAAGTCCTGGTAACCCAGCAATTTCGAATGTCAAAGGAGACGATCGAGCTCGATCACCCACACCCCCACCTCTACCTCCGAGGGCTAGAGGCGTTGAGACTCTTTCACCAACCTCACCAACGGACTTTGCTCCTAGGTTGCCGGCTAGACCAAATTATAGCATTCACCCTGGTGCCAAGAGAGGACCTAATGACGTCAATGAAGAGGACATTTCTTCGCCGGGGGGAGGAGCTATCAGTCCTGTGCCGGTCTTTGATTCTCAAGGGAACAAGATCACTGTAATCACTCCACCTCCAGGCTGGAAGGAGGGTACAGAGAATGGTGCTAGCAATTTACTGTCTCCAACGGACAGCGTCGGGCGAGGTCGTGATGTCAATGCGAATGCGGGCAATAATAGATCAACAGGAGCCCGATCTCCTACACCCACAGCTCTGTAAAGAGTGATGTATCCACTGCGGGCTGCTCTTGTCCTGCTCGTGTTGATGAGCCGTCCAACTGCAGCCCTATTCGAGGTCATATGTCTCTGGTTTCCTTTAAAGACTTTTAACTTTCTTGATTCTGTCTGATTGCAGATCTGTACTATGCAACCCATTTCGTTGGTAAAGAACAAGTTTATACTAGGTAGTAATGTGATGGACCGTTGTATTGTAATCCGATACAGAGATATTATTTATTCACATTGAGAGAACCTTTACCCTTGCTGTATTGAGTAGAATCACGCGACCTATCATGACTTGATAGCCGGCATTTCAACCAATTCACAAAGACTTTACCAGATGGGCTGAGAATGGGATGTAGTCGTGGTAGGCTAGATGGCTCCTTGGTTACCCTATCAGCGAGAGTGCAGTATACGCGCTGAGAAGGACGCTTAGGACGAATAAGGTTTAACTAGTAGACTAGGTACGGCAGCCACCAGCTGACGAGGACAACGTGCCCAATCGTGAGACGACTTTGACCGGGATCACTGCCGTGGGTAAGAGATGCACCAGATCTCAAGCAAAGGCGCTGATAGCATTATTTCCTGGAATTATTCCTTCCATTTACGATGCTGAGCGGATGGGCAGGTGATGTCGAAGACTCCCCAGAGTAATATTCGTTGTCAAGTAACCCTCGCATTTCCCCCATTTGCCCTCGTTGAGGGACCGATAGTGACAAGTGACAAGGTCGGCAATTAACCCAAGAAGGAAATGCCTCAGAAGCAAGGGGCATGACGATATGCGACGAGGTGATGGCGAGGCTAGCAGCATACCAATGGATGGAGCATCAGTATCAGGAGCGATGAGGGTTCTTTGCTGTTCGGAAGCGTGTCCAATTCTGTTTTTGTCCGCATGAAGATGATACGGATCTGATTTTGGGCGCAACCAGACCTGCCGAGAAGTCGAGACGCAGGGTATCGCGAATGCCTATTTGACGACGAGAGCGAATCCGACTCGGTAGGTCAATCGCAACTGCGACAGGACTGGGGTTAAACCTGATCGCTCATCTGAGCTGAATGCCGACTATGCAAGTGTAAAATGTTAACACGAAAGAAGCGTTTAGTGTTTGGATTGTAGGAAGCAGATCAGAATACAAGAGCTTGTCAAAGTTCAGAGGACGATGTCAAGGTCAAAGGCCTACCAAGACATTGTTCAAAGTTTTGGGCAAACCATAGATATTGGGTGTCACGAACCAGAAAACAAGTGATTGCAAAGTATATTGCTAATCGGAGTTTCGGAGGTTTACGATAGAGATCTGGGACTTGAGAATTGAAATGGACTCAGATGATCCCTCGATTACTCATGGATGATCGGACTAGTACTCATTCTGATTCATCGGATTTTCTCTTCGAGTGGTTCTTAGCACACCACGTCGACCAGTCGAGAATGTATTTTCGACCGGTAAACGCCGCCCTGTCTGGAGATGTCACGAGGCGGAGATAGAATTTCATTAATGGGAGACTATCAATACCCTGAAGCGCCTTGAGGCTGGTACGCTTATCTTTGGTGGATTTAGGACATAGCGACCACAAGGAAGGCACATTACATGAAAGAGATCACAGCAACAGAGAGGATCGATGGATCCTTTAGTTTGGGATTATCCGCAAGTAAGCTGTGAGATTTCGCACATATTTGGATGAATGAGATCCTCGGGGAAAACAGCCCACCTGGATGTGACGGGCATAAGAACCGAACTTCTCCGCAAGAGCGGCAAAATAATTTGTATATCAACTGTGCGCTGCACTTTTTCTTTCCACCCAATTCCCTCGCCTCTCCATACGTTTCATGCCAAAGTGGCTATCGCATTTTCTGTTATATACTCACCTGCGTTTTTCACTCGACTCGTCACTCCGTTCATTGTTTGGATTAACGGTCCCTTAATCATATTAACCACCACCACCACCACAACCACCTCTCTCTCATCCTTGGGACCTCATTCGACGCTATGGACACTCGTTCAAAGCCATTGCAGCCAACTCGCGTCAAGTCTCGTGACTTTCGTGAAGAGTTAGCGCGACAAGAAAGGGAGCGTGTTCGTCTCCTTGAACAATCCAGAGCCAAACCTCCTACTCAGATGCCAAAAGGCACTCATCTACGAGCTGAACATGTACCAAGAAGCGAAGATAATGCCAAAATGAGATGGAGGGAATACGAGGAAATGCAGTATGAGCTTTTGGACAGATGGTCTCAAACAACTCATCCAACTCCCGATCCAACCGCTCGCGGAACATCTTCTCGACGTGGTTCAGTCTCAGGTCATTCGAGCTATCCACTCGGGTCAGCTTCCATTCCCAGCGCGTCTCTCCACCATCGAGGCAGTAGCGCAAGTATTCCTTCCCTTTCATTCTCAACCTCCCCTCCATCCTCATTTCCATCTACTCCGGCTACTTCAGCAAGAACATCACCAATGCCATCCCCTATCCATTCATTCTCATCCACTCACGCACGCCCATTCCAAGCATATCCCTCAGCTTCAACATGTTTCAAGTCCTCACCCTTCGGAGCTCAGCCTGAGACAGCGATGGGATCTCACCATCGTTCTAGATCTTATACTAATTTACCTGCTCCCCAATTCGCTGTACCAAAACGTACAACGGCGAGTGATTCCGACATTCCCCAACGATCTCACCCGTTGGCAGAGGAAGAAAGGCAGCGACGAGAGGCTGATGATGCCCGCCGGAAGGCTCAGGCAACAGAATACCTTCAGCAACGACAAAGAGAGGAGTCTTCATGGAGAGCCACCCATGCGCAACACGGGGCAACTTCACATGAAAGCAACCGTTATGAGAGAGCTCATAGACACAAGCCAACTACTACCTATTCTGGACAAGAGCAGGAGAATTCTGCATCTAGCTCCCACAGGAGGAAAGAACCCATGTTCACCCTAGATCAACCAGATCACCAACGAACGTTGTCCAAGCAGAGCCAAAAAGTCTTGATTAGGCAAGCCTGGGAATCCTACGAAACTCGCTGGGCCACTCTTCAAGACACAAAGGACAGCCTTGGTTCTTTGAACTTTTCCGACATTCCATGGCCTGTTATCAACAAACCTTCCTCCCCGGCCTCTCTCACAGCCGACTCTATCGAAAAATTTTTAATGTCCACCGCACACTCAAAAGATAAAGGTGCAAAACAACGGATTCGTGACGCGGTACGTAAAATACTTTGGGAAATTAATTATAGTTTCTTATCTTTCTTCTCCATCCCCCAGATGTTACGCTTTCATCCAGATCGATTCGAAGGACGCTGGATGAACAGCATCCGTACAAGTGATAGACCTGCTGTCAAGGAAGCAGTAGGTTTGGTCGTTCGATATTTGAACGATGCTTCGGCCAAATTTCCTTAGTCGATCGTCTGAAACGATTGGCACGTGAATGAATCTAACCTCGTTTATCTTTCTTCGAGGAACGATTTTTCGATGAACCAGCCACTCCGGTACGGCAAGCCGGTCACCGCCCTCAATAGACGTAATAATTTACTACTCCCGGTTTACTTCTTGATTTTGTTTGGATTCGACGCATTGTCGGCGGCCAAGTCGCCTTCACTACATTCCCGGTCGCTGCCCTTGGATCATCAATGACTGCGATCTAATTGATTCACAATACCCGATTTGGACAGTTTTGGATTTCCGCGTTTCAGAGGTCACCTTTTTGTTCGCATTGCATCCGTCTTTCTTCGTGATTCATGCCCATCTTCGTTCAAGTACGTTCATATCCTTGCAAATTTCCGCCCAGCCACTTCACCGAGCCTTCATGACTATTTTATTGGTTGTTATTCCATCCACATACTTTTCGTTCTTCATTCGCCACTTTCAACTTAATTTTTTTTTCAAGCACGTGTCATTGTAGGCTAATTCATTTGCCTTCTATGGCCTTCCGCTCCTCGTAATTTTTTCTAGTTGTGGTACGTCACTGGATGACTCCATTTCATAGCAAACTTACCTTGGATTCGGCTCAATACGTAGTGCAGGAATGATACGACGATATGACGAGACCTCACTTTCATTGTACAGTAACAAAATGAGCATTCTCACCGACGAGAAATTAGATTCCAAGGGAACGATAAGGTTTAGAAGGTAAATTTCGGCTCGGTAGGTTCACGAAAGGAAGATAAACTAGACATCCCTGGAGTCGTCCGAACTTCGAGGCTTGTGTCCCTTGCTTAGCTCCCGATCCAGTTGTCGAATCCTGGCATCCACCTCAGCTTGCTTTCTTCTCATGATTTCCAAGTATTCTTCGTCAGAGAGCTTCTTGACTGGAGCGATCCATGTCATAATATCCATGATTCGTGTGGATACATCCCGTGAGGGAGGTGGGTGCTGTGGGCTGATCGAGAATGCTGGATCGGTTGAGGGTCCAGCGGTAGATTCGAGCCGGTTGGAGACGTATTGAATACGTGCTAAGCGTAGTTGGTTGTAGCCTGTATGTATCAGACCTGTAACGATTGCCCATGTAAGGGTCCCAGAAACAGCGGCCTTCGGTCCGTCTTCAACGTGTTTATGATTGGTTGAAACAAGGAACTTGGTACTGTGCAGTGTCGAGCATGGAAAAGAAAAACTCACGTTTCCAGGCATTTAGAATTCCTCCGGTAAGCGAACCTGCGATTATAGTTTCGGGCACGCCTTCGGTTCTTCTACTCCGCACCGTGCTATATGGAGGCTGTTCAAATGCCGGTTCTCCTGAAACCTGTTGTTGGTTCTGAAGCGACTGCCAGCCTGGCTTCACTATGTATTCACGTGTACCTATAAAACGATGGGGTCAGACAGTTTAGATGATGTAATCAAGAAATGAAACCCACCGAAGAAGACAAAGGCCGAAAGGCCTGAGTTTAGTGCTGTGGCCGTGCCGAGCACGATTGGTGGCTGTCGTTTTATTGCTCCATAGGTTGCCCCTGCGAGTCCGCCAAGAAGTGCTAGGTGAAGACGTCATTCCCAAAAAATGAAATGAAAAAGGTGGCGCATAGTCAATTGAAATGAATGAATTGAAGGCCGTAATTTTATGCATACATACTGCAGCAGTTCCTTTAATTACGTGAGTCGCGGAATCTGCATCCATTAGAGTTAAAAGGTAAAAGTTGAAATGAGACAAGCTGATGTAGTATGGTTGGTAGAATCTAGTCGAAAACAAAGCTGACACAAACAATGTTCTAATTGCATGATCTTTGCACTCAAGTTTCCTCGGCTCCATAACTTGTCCATCACACAACAATCCCAATGACGATGAACCGTAAACTACCTCGTTTCCAGTTGGAAAG
>WSTZ01000297.1:0-24229 GCA_019632295.1 Tulasnella sp. 418 | reverse complement strand
TGTAATGGTTTGTTGATTTGTCTTATTCTGCATGTATTATTATTGTATTTGTATTTCAGGCAATGCAAGTCTTCTGGTTTTTCAACGTGCACGTGGGATCCCTATCATATATAATGAATGCATTTGACAATGCATGAAACCCGCCATTACTCGAAGCAAAGCTGTAGATCTGTATAAATCAGGTATAATATATGTACAAAGTGCACAGTTCGCACTCGCGACCTCAGCTAAATTAGCTCAGTCGACGTCTATTGGCGACCTTTTGTTTTGTATCTTGTTCAGTCTGGAATGACATCCTACGTTTGGCAGACATCCGTGGAGGTGATGGAGGATGTTGAGTAGGGAGGTTTGGATGGGTCTTGGGATCTAAGACCTGCGTCTCTGCTTAGCATCGATTTATATAGAGGTACAATGGTACCTACCCGCTTTTTGACAACATGGGTCGAATCTGCTGGGACCATCGCGTCTTGAAGCACATCGCTCAAGTGCTCAATTTTAGCATCCCGTCTTAGGATCTTGTCGCGAAGTTTGTTGACTTTACTTCAGAGTGGCCAGATCAAAGGTGCTGTTGAGTGAGCACATGTTGACAAGGTAGAAAGAGATCACCGTATTTACGTTTGCATTTCTTGGATCAGTTGATCTTTGTTATCCAGCTTCAACCTTAAATGAGATATTTCGGATACTTGACGCTCATTTTGCGTATCCTTCTCGCATTTCAATTTATTCAACCGCCTGGGCGCGCGATGTTAGTGATATTAAGGGGTGAAAAAAGGAGCAAGAACACCGACTTTTGGAGATGTTCGACTTGTTGCTTGGAATTTTGTTCATCTACCTTGACCTGGTCCTCAAGTTTGGTTATTTGTCTAAGAATACGCATCAGCAAAATTGAGCGGCAAAGGTCAACATTGGATCATTGAACTCACTGCTCAGCCTGACCAAGTTCAGCTTCTAAGTGCTTCTTTTCCTCCATTAGGTCAATCATGTGGTGCTTTTGGCGCTCCCATGCAAGTTCCGATCGTGGCGACGCGTTCGCCCGCGCCTCTATGTTGGCGTACGCGTCCATGAGTTCGGATATCCTATGTTGAAGCTCTTTTTCCGCGACCTTGCTCTTGTTTGCTTGACCCTCGAAGAATGACATGTTCTGTCTCAGAGATTTGATTGTTTGCTGTGCTTCTGTCTCTCTCAACTGGGACCTTTTCAATTCACTGTATTATCATAAGGACATGGTAAACGAGTAGGGACGAAATCACGCACCCATTCATCTCAGCAAGCTTTGCTACAAGGGCATCATATTTCTTCCAGTCCACCGGTTTAGTAGTAGCCATGCTCAGTGTTAAGAAGCTGATAGTGATGGAAAAGTATCAAAGAACGCCTCCAAGTCGTCCCTGAATGGTTTGTTTGCTCAGGCGGTAATACGGTATCCTGAGTAGATTACTTGAGCCAATCTGCTCGAACCAAGCTCGCTATGTCCTATCACATTGTACAAATTTCAATCCGTTAACAGAATAAAGGAGTGGAGAAAATGTGGGTGCGAGGTATACTCGTGGCTGATATCACGTTGACCTGTGCTCCTATTCGAATCCATGCCATTTGATCGTTATAATTGGGTCATCCTCGCGTATCTGAGCACATTATTCATTTTTTAGGTTAGCCCCTTTTCACGTCCTAGTCTGCTGAACGTCTTTCTTAGTTTTTACCAGGGGGAAGATGTTGTCATATGCCCCGCGAGGTCAATACTCAGAAACCTCTCAATCACGTTGATGAGTGCAGGACATGAATTTAATTCTGCCTCGGTATAATCACCAAGCCAATTATATTGGCCACGAACTATCTCTTAGAAGGAGAAAGTGAATGCGTGCAGTCCCCAGTTTATCCTTATCGCCAATGATCGAATTCGATATTCGGCAAACCGAAAATCATCTCTATTTCAACACCCCTATCAATAAAAACAGTTGATTATAGCTGAAAATCTGATTTCTGAAAGTGTCTCTACGTACCACATATCACAGTCCCGGGAAGGGACATTGAGGTAAAATCGGTCTCCCGCTTTGAGATACGCATGTTTAGGAGCAGGAATATTGAGCACTAGTTTGATATCTCCAAATCCCCGTACTTCTGATAGATCCAGCATCGTAGCGCTGACAAAAGGAGGTTTGAAAATTTTCATATTTGATCAACGCTGACTTACATGTCTTCATAGTCCATCAACTCGTGTCTCCATTCGCTGATTGTACCAGCTCCGCGAAGCAAGTATATCTCAGTGGAGCTGCTTAGCTCAGTGAAATCTGATGAAAAGTCTGCACATAACACGTAGTTAGGATAGAACAGAGGTCCTTCTTTGGACCAGAACGTGTCACCTACCGCATGCCCCAGTATCCCTATCATCTTCTGGCTCACTTTGGCTAATAGTGATACGAATGAATCTTAAACAATGTATTTCGCTCAATGTGAGTGGTTTCGTGAGCATACGCAACCCCTGAGATGTGTAAGAAGGAATATTGATGGACTCATCATCAGGTCCTGAACGTGTCGCAAATGGTCGTGTTATGGATGAATACCAATACTCTGAAAGCTCCATAAGCTTGTTTGTAATCCCATTCACTTGTGTGTCATCGATGATAACCGTCTGACACTTGCGAAGCATGTGGGATATCAACAGGGAGGTCCGCAGTGCATCACCCGCGGAATGACAGGGGGATCGATATCTTCAACATGTATGTGAGCAAGAGATCAGTTGGATGAATTCTAAGGACTGAAATTATGTACCGGAGATATTCCATCCTGATACAGGGTTTCGAATAAGTTACTGGATTATGTTACTGATACATCGTGATAATTCACATACCACGAATCATCTATCCGGATGTGAATCTCATGTATGGATGCTCTGTTATCTGGATCTTGAGATGTGCATCTCTCTATAAGATCCCAAAGAGCATTGCCAAATGGTTCACCATTGGCGTTATGTGGAGGTCGTTGATTCATAAATGATCGTTGACCTGTCATGAGCTATAAAACCTTGAGCTGTGAGCTCCAATGTAGGAAATACACAAACCTCAAAGATTGTGACTCCAAACGAATAGATATCAAGAGCAGGAACGCGGGTTTGATTTGTTCTGCTAGCTTCCGGGGCTGACCACCCTCTCGTTCCTTGGGCTAGAATCGTCATTTCTTGAATTACGCTATCACTTTTCGAAATTTCCGAACTATTGCAGGAATTCCTGGCGTCATAGTGATTCGATTCAATAACGTCGTCGACCTCAGTATCTGGGTAGAACCCTAAGACATCGCCGACTTCATCGGCCGATCCCACAAGTCCACTAGTGTCAGCATAGAGAGGTATCTAGTGAATCATTGTAAAGTCCGGGGTTCATTCCTGAGTTATGCAGGTAAGCACTAACAGGAAAATCTGGGGCGCTTCTTTTGACAACCGTGGTCAGGCCAAAATCACCCAGTCGAACCTTCCTCTCAGCATCAATAAGGATGTTTGCCTTGAATTAAAATGGTTTTGGAGAATGCTTAGCAATGAGCAGCCACGTACTCAAGAATAATGATTTATCTCACCCCTTTAAGGTCGCCATGGATAACGTCGTTGGAATGTACTGGAAAGGGTGTCAGTGGGCCCTCATTGATACACTGGAGAGATGGCCCCTTACGATATGACAAGCCAGTGAGAGCTTCTGAAATCTACGTGAAAGCAACCGCATAAGACGACCCCATATCTTAGGTGATTCGATATATCATACCACTCTCAATCGTCTTTTAAATGGCTTCCCAATGACGAATTGGGTAGCATTCCCTCCTTCCGCCCATTCAGATATCAAATAGCATTGAGTATTAGCACCATGCAAGGCAATGCCGACGAAGTGGAGGATATGTAGATGGCTGAGGGAACGAATCGAGAGAAACTCTCGTGCCAAACGCTTGAAGTTTAGATAATGCTTTAATGAGCCGTGTGGGTGAAGGAAGATCAATTGAAAGCTCACGTCTAAATACTTGTCCTTTTCTCTGGTGATTGCCATCATCAACTTCGCGGCAACAAGCTTGCCTTCACGGACACCTTTGTAGACTTCGCCATATCCACCCCGAGCAACCGGCGTTTTTGATATAAATACCACCTTATGCGATTCACCAAGTGATGATCCAGGCAATTCTCCGACCCAATGTCCGTCTCTAAAAAGGTTCTCGATAGGCTCGTGTAGCCTTACTATCGTATACGATGTTTGTTGTTGAACACTTTCAAGAGTTTCTACATCCTTTCTGGTAGCTTCAATGAACTTCTGGCTCCACCTTGATCCTGGTGTTCCTCTCCGACCTTCACTCCTGTGGGGCTGTGCTAACCAGTTAACGACTACAGATAATTTTGAGTATACCAACCTTGTAGTTGTCCCAGGTGATAAGTAGACGCTCATGAAAGGATGAGAGTTGCTTCTTATTGTCTTCATATTGCTCTATCTTGCACCAAAAGTTGACCTTGTGCCAATGCACTCGATGCCGTTCAATATCACGCATCAGGCTATGTGCGGTCCGTTATATCAATGCAAATACTAAGTCCATATTCCATCGTGGCTAGTCACATTTTGAAAGATTCCATCACTTGAATTAAACTGCAAGAACATTACTGAATGATAAATCTGTTTCGGGAAAGAACTCACGCATCGGAGGTTGATGGTGTAGTTTCTGACTCAACATCTAGATCCAGAAAACTCGCAACGCCAGAGAGGTGTCTTTTAAGAAGCCACATGCGATGTTGAGTAAGAATGTCATCCTATTGCACTGAAGTCAGATTCTATGGTCGTTTGAATCCCATATTGTTGTGGATGAAGATAGACTGACTTCCCATACCCACTCCTTTCCATCACGATTGATCAAGTCCTTCAAGTTGCGACTCATCGCGTCGGAATTGCTCATAGGTCTTTACTGCCCTGAGGTATGACCGTGAATTAATTCCAGTCACACCCTCTGCCAGTAAAAGTGGACATACAAACAATGTTCGAATACTAACTCGGCGAAAATATGAGTTCAGTATTGGCACACGCAACTATGGGTACATCTGATCCACGATATAATACCATGCCCTTATCAATCCATCCGCTTATCTTGAGACTCAATTAAGACCTCTATAACCTCATTTATATCAGGGCGATCCTCTGGTGCAGCACTCCAACAGCGCTGCAATAACAGCCAAAGCGAACAATCTGAGGATGGAAGACCCTTGGCGATATACTTGGATCCAGGGAATTTAGGTCTTAGACCGGCCAAGATCCGTTTTTGAAGTTGAATTGGATTTCTGATCTTATGTTCCTTATATGGATCAGTTAAGGTAAGTAGCTAAGAAATTGTTTTATTAAAATCACTCGCTTTTGTCCTTAGAATCTTTGACTGACCTCGATGAAAGTTAGAGCAAAAGAGAAAATATCGGAGGCAGCTTGCGGTGTTTTGTCATCAAGCTGCTCCAGAGAGGACCAATACACGATTGGCGGCCTATGATTTGAGGGTAAAAGTTGCGGATAGCAAGAAAAATCCCGAATCAAATTGTTCACCTGCTACCAGGATAAGCTTCATTGGCTACAAATGAAATTCCAAAGGCGTTCAATTGTGCTATGCCGTTGGAGTCAATCAGCACGTGAGCCTTTACGAACGAATCAGGTATGTGGTTTGAAGAGCAATTCACTTCTAGACAACTCACACCTCGAAGATTGGCGTGAATGATTGGATGCGGTTTGTGTTCATGTAAGTATTTCAGACCGTTGGCCATATCCAAGCTGCATGTCGTAACTGATGAGATCATCAGCAGGAAGCTTAAGAATGCACCACTCACGCCTGAACATTCGGCCAGGAGATGTGATAAGTGATTAGCTTAACGCTGCATGACTGATTGTGCTCACCAGCTTGAAAAAATTGGCATCTTGATGCTTTTTCAGATATTTGCGCGCGTCTTCATGCTCTGCCCAGACCGAAACCATATACCCCAGCTCGTCCTTGGGTCTACAGCATCCAAGGAATCTTGTAATATTTGGGTGAATAAGCCCGCTCCAAATTTCAGCCTCGTGCCGAATACGCTGATGGACAAGCGAGTAATTACAATTAGTAATCATGGACACTTGGTACTGACTTCCACATTACCCCATATACGGTGTCCAACTCTTTCGGATCTGCTATCCGAAGTTGCTTAATTGCAACTAGCCGACCGTTACGATAGCCTTTATGTATAATAGAATTAGTGCCGATATAGTGTGGGACACCGGCGAAGGGCATGGTAAGTTCGGATGAATCAATTCCAAATGGTGGAAATTCTCCTTGGTAGGAACGTAGTGCTTCGATGAGTTCCATGCGCGCTTCCGCCATGGAGGGATCCTCGTTCGAAGCTGGTGTTGCAGGAGTTTGAAGCTTGCTGACGGCCTCCGCAGTCGAAATGCTCATCTGCTTGATCATGTCGATGTTCACCGCAGTCTCCCGTCCAATTTCCGCATTCTCTTGTGAAAGTTTCAGCGTTTGAGCTAATTGCCTGATAAAGATGGCGTCATTTTTGGTATCTTCTTCTCGTGCATCCTTCAAAGAGGTATCAATCTTTTCCATTCGAATCTTCACTTGAGCCGTAAGATAGATATTGTAAGTTGCCAGTTGATCCTATTTGTGTCGCTAATCAAGCTTCCTGCCTCACAAAATGAAATAATTAATAGTCTTACTTGGAACACAGTCCAATGTCTTGTGAGTTGCGATTTGAGCTCCGAGATCTCGTTTTGCATCTCGCTCTTTGTCCCGGGTAAAGCGCGAGTAAACCAATGCAAGGCCGCCCAATCCTTCATGCGATCTGCGATCTTGAGTAAGCTCCTAAGTAGTGAAATGAGCCAAGAAAGCCCCGTTCAGGATAATGACTGGCACATACTTATGGAATTCATCGCTGAAGCGTTTGAGACTAAGACCGTCGATGGGCTTGAGATTGCACAGAACCAAATTGCGCGAAAATAACATACGCCACATAAGCAGGATCATTTGAGCTCAGGCCATCCTTCTGAACCTGAGTCTCTAGGGACTCTAAATGATTAATGATTTGCTCTGCTTCAGAGGCGAGAAGCCGCGCTTGCTCTTTGTTAATCTTGACTTCCTTTGAAATGATTTAGGAGGATCAGTTCCCTAATCTCTATCTCGGGCGCGATCAGGCAAGACCTGAAATCCGAGGGTTCGCAGGGCAGGGCAAGTACAATTCTTACCTTTCGATAATTATTAATGAGCTTTAGGACCTCAATCAGAGCCCCGCTTGCAATGCCCATGCCAAAATCCGCCATTTCGAGTTGAAGATATGCTTTGGGAGGGATGGGAAGTAGCTTGAAGGGTTTGGTGTCAAGTAGCACTCGCTGATCCAAACTAGGATAAGCTTCTCAAGTTGTCACAACCCGAGCAAGCAGAATCGATGGATTGACATATTAGGAAATAGCATTGTGAGAATGCAAGCTGTATTCAAGGCGGTCTCTATGAGTGGTCGAGTAAGATTCCGACTGAGCTGCCATTGTATTCTGAGGCGCGGGGGTTTGCACCATACAATGCTTCCACCTCATTGCAGATACTAGTCCTACAGTAGACGTTCAAGGCAAGCAATATCAGCTCTCAGCAATTTCTAGCTATCCCGCAACGCTAAATACATACCTTCTAATTCGCGTCCTTGATGGCGGAATGAATGGTGTGACGTCTGAATGAATATTAAGAGATAAGGATCGACGAATAAAGAAGCTCCTAATGTCCGGAAAGGAAGAAGAAAAGAAACCCTGACATGAGGGCTAGATGGCAGTAAGTCTGCTGCTTTGAAGTGTGATTTCCAATCATACCTGGGCATTCAGAGAAAGATTGTGATTGCGAGCCCAAATTCAGCATTGTAAAAGCAACATCAACGAAAGGAGCGAGTAAAAGACCTACAGGGCATCACTTATCAACAAGAGGGGGAAAATGCATAAGTAGGAGAGTATCCTCATAAACTGGCTTGTTTTTGGACCCTAGGCGTGTTTGACGTAAATTAAAGAAATTAAACAATTACATTTGAATCGGAGATGAAAAGGTGATTTCTACTTGGACCAAAAACGCCACCACTGGGATTTCCACAGATGAACACTCTCGCACTTGGATATGGTTCTGACTCGGATGTCGAACCGGGAGACCATGGAGAAGATGCCTTTGGGATTAACACCATTGCTCCAGTTGAAAAGCGACAAAGGATGGACGTTGACGAGGCACCCAAAGTCACGACAAGTGTAACTGCCGCACCAGATGTACTGTCCCAGGTAGGTATTCATGTATACATTCAAAATGCGATTGGTTTCTTATTATGTCTCCAGGATCCATTGAAGCAAACCTCTTTAATCACTCGGCCAACCGACACCCAAATGAAGGTCAACATTTCCTATGAAGACATGATGGCCCCAGTAGCTGGACCGGAAAATCCTTTTGCAAACCAAAGGCTCCCAAATCAAAATACCCTAGCAGGTGAGCTATACCCATTGGTGTGCCTATAAGCCTAGATACTGATTCCGGTATAATTGACCGCATGTAGGTCATGTCGAGGAACAGGCAATGACTGAGCATGAATTTCGCACCCAACATCTCACCCACCATGTCCTCGGATATTCCGCAAATCCTTCAAATGACCCATCGGCTCCCAAGTTCCTAGGTTCTTTAGAAGCCGCTGAGGCGAATAGCTTTGTAACCGCCGATAGTCTTCGGCCGACAAAGCAAGCAAAGAAAGACTTGAAACGAAAACGAAAGGAGAAAGGAGACGTGGATGTAGTGGAAGGTGAAGGCGCATACGTTGGACCTTGGGCTGCTTACGAAGGGGAAGGTGCTAAAGACGCAATCCAACCAGAGGACTATGACGACGACGAAGAAGATGAAGAAGATGAAGCTGAGAACAGGGAGAAGGAGGCCCGTAAGTCCAAGGCCAAGGTCAAGCGGTCGATATTCGGTCAGGAGACATCGATATTCCACGGCAAATCTTTGACCGACTATCAAGGTCGTACCTACATGCAACCGCCTCTCGCAGCGGCACCGCATCTCACAAATGAATCCGGGTCTCAGGAGACATTCATTCCAAAAGTTTGCATTCATACCTGGACCGGACATACAGCCGGTGTTTCAGTTATTCGCACTTTCCCGAAATCTGGACATTTGTTATTGAGTGGCAGTATGGATACAAAGATCAAGGTACGTCGTACGGCTGATAACCTAGCGCGCTTCGTTTACTCAATTTTGTCATGACAGCTATGGGATATATACCAAGAAGGAAATTGTCTTCGGACATTCATGGGTCATCACAAAGCTGTCAAGGACGTGACATTCAGTAATGATGGCAGGCGATTCCTTAGCTGCGCTTACGATCGACAAATGAAGCTCTGGGATACCGAAACTGGTGAACAAAGCAAAATTCAATTGTTTCATCGCTATCTAACTTTGATTCCTTATTCTAGGTCAATGCCTAAAAGCATTTTCCAACGGCAAGATACCCTATGTAGTCAAGTTTCATCCTGACGAGGATAAGCAGCACATATTCCTGGCGGGTATGTCCGATAAAAAGATCATACAGGTAAATTACTATCAACCTCGGTGACAACATGACCTAACCGAACCATCCCCGCCATCCCCGAGTAGTACGACATGAATTCGGGCGAAATCATCCAAGAGTACGATCAGCACTTGGGACCTGTCAACACAATCACTTTCGTAGACGAGAATCGACGTTTCGTTACGACTTCAGACGACAAGACGATTCGCGCTTGGGACTATGATATTCCTGTGGTGATCAAGTACATTGCAGAGCCTCACATGCACTCCATGCCAGCGGTTACACTTCACCCGAGTAGTGAGTGCTCTGCACAACTAACATTTCGATTATACCTAACACATTTGTCCTAAGATAAATGGTTCGCTGCACAGTCGCTCGACAACCAGATTCTGGTATATTCTACCGATAATTTCCGCCAAAATCGGAAGAAGCGGTTTGCTGGCCACTCTGTCGCAGGTTATGCATGTCAAGTCGGGTTTTCTCCCGACGGAAAATGGATAAGTAGTGGTGATGGAAGTGGAAACGTCGTCTTTTGGGACTGGAAGACAGGGAAGATTAAGAGCAGGCTAAAAGCACACTCAAAGGTCGTCATTGCTCATGAATGGCTACCACACGAGACTGTGAGTTGTTTGCATTACGAATCAGACCAGTAGCTGAACTATTTCTTGGGTCTATCTTTAGTCCAAAGTGATAACAGCATCCTGGGATGGTCTAATCAAGCTTTGGGTGAGTGACTTTGAACGATTCACCTTGGACGACATCTGATTATCTGATTGACAGGACTGATATTTCTGTATTATTACTCGCTGTAATCAATCATTCAGCTTTTCCATCTTTTGGCTGCGATCATTCAAACATGAGAGCAACTGAACGACCGCGACGTCACTATCCCGAAATCTTAGTCTCGAAACGATGGTCTTCGGTGTGATCGGTCCTCGACTGATATCTCCTCCCCGCCTACTGAATTTCGATTTGGGCTTACGGTCTGCCCTCATTACAACGGCACCTTCCGCTTCACATAAAGGGACAGACTAACGTGTACTAATGACTTCTCTTCTTCCACTAGCCCCATCGATTTCGCTGTCATGATTGTTCCGGTACTTCTCACCATCATTCTCCTAACACGGGGCTTTCATGCATCAGTGGTTCCATCCTATCCCGGTCCAGGCCTTGTATTCAAACAGGGATCTCAGTGCGAGATTCAATGGACTCCGGATCCAACTGGCCAATGGAATAAAATGTCAATTGGTAGGTGTAGGTTTCCGTTGTTGTTCCAATGGCTAGCTTAAACTGTGCTTGATTATAGACTTGATGACGGGGTCAAATGATGCTATGACCGTGGTGACGAATGTTGTTCGAGGATTGGATGGGTCCGATCCAACGTTGTCTCCATACACATGGACATGCCCTGATGTCGACCCATATTCATCAATATACTTCTACCAGGTGCGTCGGATCGGATCTTCGCCAAAACTTTAGTGCGATGTTCGGATACTCACAAGAGATGGATGGGCATTTTCCACAGTTTACAAGGGACAAAAACGCTGCAAAGAATGATGCAGCTGAGGGGCTTGTGAATGAGACTGATGGACCGGATATGCCAGCTTGGACCACGAGATTCACAGTCAGTTCAAATGTGATAATTTTACCGAGGAAGCTGTTGTTGAGATCCCTTTGTGCTGTTCTACCCCATCAGATCGCATCAGCCAACGGGACCACCGTGGCTCCTCAACACACGGCCCAGTCCGGAGGTGAACCTGTGCCTTGGGGCGTTGGGAAACTTAGAAATGTACAAGCTGTCGTCAATGGATCAACTGTTAGGACCAGCATTTCCATAGACAGTAACAGCGAAGCTGCGGACGAAAGTGGTAGTAGTCGTAAGGATGACGACGACATGGTCTCATCATCGCTCACCGAAGAACTCGATCCACCTTCCCAATCCGTCATTGTTGCTATTCCTGCACCCCCATCATACGTCCAAAATGAGAGTTCGATATCAAGTGGTTCCATGACTGCTGCGTCAAGCACTGTAACAGCTCCAGTCATAAATGCGTCAGGGTCGGGAGCCTCGATCAACCCCACATCCACCAATAGCAAATTTCAATTTCAGAACGGGAACATCAATGCGGCATGGAGGAGACCGATGCTTGACCTCACTTCAGATTTTGGAATTACCGTAGGCTTCTCGGTTAGCTCTTTAGTCATAACTTGGTTCTGCCTGTAATGTTAGTTTGTGCAATTCGCCATGATGACGACGGGTTTTTGTTAAAGAAACGCGGCTTTAGTCATAACTTGGTTCTAAATGTAATGTTCGTTGTGCAATTCGCCATCATGGCGATTTGGCAAAATAGGTTTTGTTAAAAAAAATGCTGCTGCTAACAGACAACGTTCACTCGGAGTGTGCATACCGTCTCGCCTCGAGGCGCTCATTACAGTTCAACGTAAAGGTGTAGAGGGTCGGTGATCCCGTTCCTCTCCGAGACCAACTGGGACCTTCAAACATCACCGATAAAAAAAAAGAAGGGCTGTAATGAAGAGGCTTGCAAATTAAACGTAAGAAAGAAGCCTATAGCACGAGCATTCCTCACGCTCAAACCAGGGGGCAACAGTCATCATGTAAAAAAAAGGGTAAGGGTCGTCTGTCAGTTTTCACTTGTCTCGCAAATTGCCGAACACACTAGCTCCTAATCAAGTACCCTAACTAATGCAGTAAATTGTAATTTGGGCCCCAACAATACCATGCTTACGATACAGCCCAACTATCAGTCAGCGAAGAGCCCCTTAGAGATCAAATGATGGCTAAGGAAGAATGCCCATCAACCAATTTTCTAACGAGATTTCGTGTGCGAGATGATCGGGGCCTTTTTGCCTTTTGTTACCGGTACCGTCTGCTTCTGCTTCGTCAAGGGGAAGAGGATATCGCAGGATTTTACGTGGTACATTCTGATCCCTACCGCTTTTGATCGCAACCGCTGTTACTTTGAATTGCTCGCCTAGCATGACTTTGAGTTGTCTGTTATTTTTACAGGTTTTGTCAGTTTTGCGGGGGATTTGAAAGTTAAAGCACATACAATCTGCCACCATTCCAGTCGCCTACAAGAGTACCTTCTAGGCCATCAACAAGCCAACCTGTGTGCTCCAAACCTTCTGGACCACCTGATTTTTTTGATGACACGCTGCTTTCCTTCTGCATTGGCTGACTCTCCTTGGTTGCTTCGGAAGGAGCGGAGTCTTTCATGTGCACATCTGTGGTAGATCCCGTGGCACCAATGTGCCCCAAGCGGAGCACATCTTTCAATCGCTCCAAAATGCACTTGCAAACTTCTGCTGTCAAAAAGTGGTTTAACTGGTCCTCATCTGTGATGGATATTGTTGCAAGAGGCAGATGCAAGGTGAGCAGTGCTGGGGAAGTGAAGGTGAAGCGAATTGTGTGTCTACGGAAAATTTTATCAACACAATGAGTCGTGCTCTGTAGATGGCTCCAACATACCTTCCTCCAATGCGCAAAATGGCTTCACCACCCACTTTAAGTAATTCTTCCCGCTCTTGGACTCCAGTTTTACCGGTTTTGCCAGTAATTGCAGCACCAGCAGCTGATCGGGAGCCTGCAATGCCGGTTTCCAATGCGACATCTTTATCACTAGGCTGAACCAATTCCGCCTTGGACAAGACGTCTTTAATATCGTCTCCTACAGAAGTCATATCAACTTCACATTCCATTCTAACACGCGCACATTCCCTCTTCAGGTTGTTGAACATATGTTTCAGTCTGTTGATGAACGAGGTGTATTGCAGAAGCGAGATCACTGGTGCGAGTATCGGCGGTGGCACAAAGGGAGGGAGTGCACCAGCCGTACCAACCGCAGCCGCCGGCTGTTGCGACCCTGGAGTGGGCTTCGAGAGGGAGAATGCGCCGAAGGGGGATGTCTTTTGTGATTGGTACTGATGCTTGATGCGATGCGACCGCAGCATAAGCATTATGAGACTGTGATAAATCAAGGACGCCAAGGCACTATTGCGAGCATTTGGTTCGCCACGGGTAGATGCTCCATCTTCATCAAGCTTGTCATCAAGTGGGTTGTCGTGCTCATCCACTTCTACCTAATGCAGTTAAGGATGTTAGATCGGCACGTGAATATTTCCCTATGGAGTAGCGCCCATACCATTTCAAACGTCAGTACGGCATCGCGAGCCGCATCGATAACAATCATTTTTTCACTAGCGCGGGCTGCAGCGGTTGGTAAGCCGGCCGCCTCGTTCAATAGCTAAAAGGCCGGAAAAGGGGAGAACCCGACGAAGAAAAAAGTTAATTAACCAAACTGAAAAGCCTCAAACCGTAAAATTGCACGACGCGCCAAAACATACCTCGCGGTACAATTCTTGTTCGATGATATCAGATTGGGCCCTGGCCAAAGCTTCGTACAGGGGGAAATCTGACCGGGGTGCATCGCTCAGATCGGATGTGGACCGGTGGTCGATTTCGTTTGCGCCCCATAATTGCTTCCCTGTTACATCTGTCGTAGTGAGGCCCACGCGAAGTCTTTGAGGTTTTGCTCGGCCAGGAAATACCAGACGTCCTGAACCTGTCGGGGCGTTATCTTGTGGTTTCACTGTAGCGTTTGATGAAGACAACAAGGAAGGTTCGTCCCCGAGAAAGGCTATTGCTTGCCTTCGCAGCTGCGGGGGAGCTAAGTTACGAAAATGAAACATAATAAATTGGAGGAGTGTGATTGGATCAGAGTAAAAATTAGGGCCGGCTTCCTGGAAATCTAGAATGCCGAATCAAGACAAGACGCACCTTGTTCTAAACCATACGACACCCAAAAATCCTTTGCGGTAGTATCAGTACCCTTTGTAAGCACCTGACCCATTAAACTTTCCCTGAGAGGTGCAGGAACCAATGGCCAATTGCCCGTTCGCAGTCGCACGGCATCCTTCCAATACGAATCTCCCTTTTGCGCTATGGCCGCGGTGCGGTGAGCAGCTGCCTGAAATACGTCCGCGGCTCGCCTGAGAGTCTGGTCCTTTGTGCCGACGACAACTTGAGAGGTGAGTGCTTGAACAGAAGGTAGAGAAAAGGGACGAGAAGGAGAGGTGGCGATGGCGGATGAGGTTCCGAGAGAACCGGGAGAGAACAAATCGTTTACTGGGTGATCTGGATCGGCGGACGAGAAGAGCAAATCTACAAGCTCTATGGCACCGACCATGTCATTTGCGGAGGACCTGAGCCGGAGACAAAGGGTCTTGTGTCGTTGGTTGGCATGTTTCGTTTAAGAGGCCGATGAGGGGGGAACTGACCTCAGCATGTGTGTGATTTCGTGGCGCATGTTGATGAGATCCGTAGAAGTGAATTGTTTCTTGTTGGAAGGCTCATCGGACGAATCGTCGGCCTCGTTCTGCGAGGGCACTGTTACAGATTGTTCCTTGTCTGCAGAGGGAGTGGGATTTTCGAGAAGGCCTTGAACAGTGATAGAAGCGAGATCGCCCCTTTCAAGGGTGATCCTTGCAAGCCTCTCTCTGAGATTCTTTGACGGATCGTGTGGTCTGTGATGCGGAGAAGCGCCCTGTGAGTAGACGTGAAAGTTGCAGGGACAAGAGTTCCTAGGAGAGGAATGCTTAAACGAGTAACGCTTACGGCTGGTAAATATGGGTGATGTCAGGCTTAATGTCGTATAGGTTTTGGACTCTGTTGCCTAAATCGTCTTTGTATACCGGTTCGATCGACACGGGCGTGTTCGGGAGATGCTCTGGCGGCATTTTGCGAAGAGTGAATCGTATGGTCGCAAGGGAGGAAAGGAGAGAAAGTTGAGAGGTGCATCGGCCGCCAAGTCATTTGAGTCGCCGAAGTCGGAGAATGAAAATAATCGGATGATCGGATTTGAAATGATAGCCAATCAGGAACATCAGTGCCACCTCTGAATCCACGAGGTATTCCCCCGCAATCAGCCATTCCATAACAAGATTAGAGGGGGAATAACCGAAGCAGTTGGGCTTTTGGCCTGTTTATTCAGGGTGGACAACAACAACAAAGCCTTGCAGTCATTCAAATAGCGACCGAGCCGAATCCCATCTTACCTTTGCTGCTGCAGGTCATGTCCTCCAACACCCCCAGGATTGCTCCGGCTCCTCCTCGTCCATCAGATCCTGTCTCTCCAGACTCGAACGATTCTAATCTTCCAGGTCCATCAAAGCGAAAGAGTGAAGCATTATCTGCTCCAAAGAAGCGTGCTCGTGTAAGTTATAGCTGCCAGGAATGTCATCGCAGGAAGCAAAAGGTGTGTGTTTCATGATTGCATTGGACTCGATTACTTATCATCATTTGCAGTGCGATCGTCAAGTCCCTTGTGGTCATGTCAGTTGTTCGCTTCCCCATTTAGACTATTCTCATTCCCCTCCTTGTTCTAGTGCGTTGCTCGCAAAGTACCAGAACTCTGCAAAAACTATCAACCAGGCAAGACAGAAGACTTCAGCGCTCGTCTCGCCCGTATAGAGCATATCATCGAGATTGCTCTTCCTCAATACGCAAATGCAGATTTCACCAATCCCCCTTCTCCTCTGCCGTTATCGGCTTCTCTTCCAGGTCAAATCCACGAATCTCCCAATGGCCACGACCTTTCAACCAATGGTATATGGAATCATCCATCCCTTCAGCAACCAAACGACTTGGACATGACCGTCAATCCTTCAGATCGCGATCGTGCCAGGTCAGTCTCAAGTTCGCCTTCAGGTTCCCACAAAGAGGAGGAACATGAGCCTTCAGGCGGTACCCTACAGAGCGGCAGATGGTTCGGAACTAGCGCATTGGGATCCGTCAATGAACATCCTATACTCGACCAAGTATGTCAAAACGTCATTATGTTTGGTACCACACTCTTATCTTCCATCAAATTTATCACTCCACTTTCAGTTACAATCCAACCCAGCCCTTCAACCTGTGATCGAAGATGCTTCCATATCAGACAGACTCAAAAGTTTAGTTCAAGATTGCGGTGTACCACCACATCAGCTTTCCGAATTAGTTCAAGATTTACCTCCAAAGCCCCTATCAGACGTTCTCATTGACCATTATTTCGCTTCTGTGTAAGTCTCGTTTCATCAAATGTCTGTCGTCGCTTCATCTGAAACTGTCTCGTTTCGGAAACAGAAATTACACTAGATACCCCTTGCACGAGCCTTCATTCCGCAACAACTACGAGTCTGTTTGCCAAAACGGAATGAACGTTCAGCTGAACGACATTCGTTTCTTACCATTATTATTTGTTGTCTTGGCTATTGCTGCGCGATTAGCCCCCGAAAATATCCTGGGCGATGACCGGCAACGCAGAATTACCTCACTGCGGTATTATTGGTCCAGTGAGTAATGATTTAGGCATTGCCTCTCCCAAACCTGCTCAATTACTTCATTCCCCAAATAGGCCGAAAATCCCTCTTAATATCATGCGCTGTTCAAACCGATTCATTCGAAATGATTCTACTACGTCTATTGGTGAGATTTCTCGCAAAACCTTCGCCAGATACATGGAAAAATCTGACCATCAATTTTCCCCCCTCCATAAAACAGAGCATCCGTTTCCTTACGTTCGATCGCCGAATAACAGAGTGCTGGGCTCAATTGGGAGCCGCTGTCAGGACAGCACATGCACTCGGGCTTCATCGTGATCCGGCCAAGATGGTAGGAGTGCATGTTCGGTACAGCTTGTCTGCACGTAATTAGCCGCTTACAACTCGCTATGACGGCTTGTGTAGGGACTAGACACGTTTACAATCGAATACAGACGCCGAATCTGGTGAGAAAATGATCGTTTTCCTTATACTCAGCTTTTATGGGTTTACCTAACTGACGCTTCTACGGGGTCTAGGTCTTATTTGTACGCTATTTTGTTCGAAAACCTTGTTGTCTCAGAACTCAAAGTTTATGTTGACTATTCCCCAACAGGTACCATGCAGATTCTACCTTTGCACTCATCCTGGGAAGACCAAAAGGGATTCATGATGCTTATTGTGACACCCAACCTCCTCTCAACGTGGAAGATTCGGAAATCATAGATCATATTCGGAGTCATCAATTACAACAACACCAACAACATCATCCTGCGGCCCCACCGCCACTCCTGTTGCTCCCACCTCTCACCCCGCACCCAAGAACAATTCCAACTCAGATGACATTTACCATTCTTCGACATCAGCTCGCATCGATTGTCGGTCATATCGTACATCATTTCCAACAAATACGACCACATACACATTATAGCGAAGTCCTTCAATTGGATGACAAGTTGATGTCGTTCCTTAATACTCTCCCACCCCATTATTCACTCGAACCAGATACTTCCCTGGATGAGGTCAAATCGTTTATCCCTGTCCATCGATTCTTGATCATCACGGAAGTGTTCTTCACTCGTATATCCCTAAACGTGAGTTTCCATCACCAATTATTTCAATTCGATTACTAAATCGTGATCCTACAGCGCCCTTACATCCTCCGAAAACTCGACTCTGACAAGTTCCTTCCTTCTCGGAGGGCTTGCATCGACTCTGCCAAACGGGACTTCCTAATCCGACAAGCATTCAAGCGAACTAGTTCCAAGTGCGTGTTGGAAGCTGTTGGAGGATCATACAGGGAGTTCCAGTCCGCCATGATCAGCGGTATCGCACTCGCCATTGATCCATTCGGTCCGGATGCTCCTGCGATGCACGAAATCCTCGACGTTTTCCTAAGCGAGAGGGAGTTGCTGGCGTCCAAGCAAGGAAAGGAACTGGACGAAACTACCAAGAGGGAGATGAAGATCATCGAGTTCTTGTCCATGAAAGCCAAAAATTCCGAACTCAGGAAAGGCCCTTCACAACGACAAAATTCAATGAATGGCGAAGCTGAAGATGAAGAAGATGGGTTACGTTCAAGTGGCGAACAACAATCCGCCGAACGTTCAAGTTTGATGCTGAGAAGGGCGCAAGGCAACGTCACTCGAAGCTCGTTTGGTTCGCAAGATGCCGCCAACGCCAATCTGTTGCTTGGTCTTGGCCAGGACCATCGTGCCCTACCCAAGCTGGACGTCGGCCGACTGAGTAACGGAGTCCCGCCACCTCTTGGTTCACCTTCTCTCAATACCGTCATTGGTTCTTCTAGCTCCACAACAACATCGTTTGTAGGGACTCATTCTCGTACGCCTTCGAATGCTGTTTCACGAACAGGAGGAAACAACGTTGGATCTCCCATGTCTCACATAACACCAGTGGCAACGCCTTCACCCAAGTTCCCGCCAACAAACGCGGCGACGAATAATCCTTCCATATTATCTCCATCATGGGTACGCCTAAACCCTCCAGCTAGCAATTTGGGTTCTCCCAGAATTAATGGCGTGAACCATTCCTCTTCTTCACAGACACATCCATCATCCAATTTATCTCATCAACGACATGTACCAGAGTCGTTGGCATCCAACAGTCCAGCAGCATCAGCTGAAGAAGAAGCTGCTCAGAAGCTTTTGGATAATTGGTGCAATAGTAATATGGATGGTGGGCAAGGTGTCGGTTTGAGCGGATTCGAAACTGGTTTTGGACCGTTCATGGGTGGAAATGGAGCTTCTATGATGCCTCTGTGGAATGGAAATATTGGATTGGGTGGTAGCTTGAACTTGTCGGCGGGTGTTGCCGATCCCAGGTTTGGTGGTTCGGGTGGGGGTTTGGGATTGCTCGGAACTACTGCTACTACAACAGCAGCACCGACACCTTCCTCTACTACCGACGTACCTCAACTCAACGGGATGGGATCGATTGCAAATGGTGACGTTGCTACAGGTATCGGAGACGTACCCGATTGGTCCTACTGGGAAAATCTCGTGCAACACATCCGTGCCTCTGGTGGTATGTCCTGACATCGAATTGACTGATTGACTCGCGCTTTCTTTTTTTCTTTCACTTATTTCTCGCTGCTCGCTCAAACCTCCCCTATTACTCCCGTATGTCAAACATGAACCGGCTATGGATATTTAATCTTTTTTCCTCCATTTAAATCTGTTTCACTGTACGATATTGGCTTTACCCTCCCGGTCGTGTTTTTGTATTCCCGAGCGATACGCTCGTCTCATGTTTTAACCTTCCCCACCCCATTTCCCCAAACTCCGCCCCCAACAATGTCTTCTGGAAACTATCTATGTAACCGATTTTTCTCTGCCTGTAAAACTCGAAGCTACTCGATTCATGTATTTCAAAGGGTTCGGATATTTGTGTGTAATGACAAGTGTCAACGTTCCGAAAGCCAAAATTAGAGCCACTGACCATGTGCGACATTTTTGACAGAAAAAACGAGTTTTACGTTGATAGAGCGGCTGCGCTTCTTTAGCTACGACCATCATCCCCTTCCCTTCCTCGATCCAATCACATCACTACTCCCACACACACTCCTTCTCAACCAGAAATTCCATCAATAATGGACCATGCTGCCACACTATCCAAGAGCAACGATGATGATCTGCGATCATTAGCAATCTTAGCCTTGATCCTCGTTTTTATGGTGTATGTTTTGAACCGGCGGATCCGATGCTCGGACCTTTTTTCCACTGATAACCTTTTTGTTTCCGCCAGCACGGCAGCTGTACTGTGGTGTTTATTATCAACGTGTCTCGGACCTCCACTAGTGCAATTCTTCTCGTCGTGGTGGGATAGAGCGCTCGATGGTGCGCAACGGGTTCAAAGGCCAGCTAGAGCAGGTTGGGGAACTGGACGATATCGGGATTATCAAGAACTAGATCAATATGAGATGGGCGCCCAGTATAGGAATAGGATGGGTTAATGCTGCGGGGGGAGGGGCGTAAGGTGTCGGAGCTTGGGTGGACGATCTCACCAATTTTTTGATTTTTTTTGATTCCGCTCGTTTTCTATTATTTTACTACCCCCATTGGACAATTCACACTTCCACTCGTTTACACTTTTCACCTCTAATTGCAAGCTGATTGCATTCCAACTGTGTATAATGGTGAGTAACAAATGAAGATTGACAACTATGATATATGAGGATAATCGAATGAGAGATCACAGCTTCACCTCCTTGAGTCCATCCTTCCAGAAAGTGAAATATGCTAAATGGATAAAGGAAAAGGTTATGAGAAGGGTTAGAAAATATAATCTGACCGCAGTAATGTGACTTACGGGTCGTGCCGTCCTCCTAATGGGGCAAATGGCGAATTCAGTCAATCGAGATTGCATGGGTTGTCACAAGAGTTGACTCACCCTGTAATTGAGGAGAGCAACCATTCCATCTGGATTCATGGATTCACCAGTGTACTAGAGGTAGTTAAGATCAGAACTGACTGGAGGGAGATGATGGCGACGTAGCAACGTACAAACTCGTAGTCCTTGAAGTTAGCAACAATCTTCTTAGCATAGTCCGCTGCACCCTTCTTGAAGGCATCAACACGATCGGGATTATTTTCTTTGAGATACGTCTCTACGGCTTTCATGTATCCCTGAAAACAACTTCTGTCAGTAAATTCAAGCCAGGCGCCACCGAATGACATGCCTTGAGGTAAGTGAGGAAACTCTTCTTGTCAAAGGTCGTGGATTGGAGACGGAAAGAATGAACGACGTTGTTAACTTGTTGAGCACCACTCTCAAGGGCTTCTTCTTGCTCCTCCGCAGATGGGTTGGCTCCAATATCAACATCCCCTTCCTTGACAATGATCAAGGCGCAGTCAACTTCGTAGACAATATCATCGACTACTTTGCTACAAAGTGTGACAATGAGCGAGAAGGTTGGACTGTCAAACACCTATCCACTTACACAGGGAACGCATCCGAGAAGATCTCGTCACCAGTGATGACATCCGAGTACAACAACATCCTTGAAATAAAGCGATGAGTATAGATGCTGCCTCATCAGTCGATTCGCTCACTTTGCAAGTTATTGAGAGTAAGAGGAAGAATGTGGTGGATGAAAAGGAAGGTGTAGATCCGACAGAAACAATTTTTTTCAGAACCGATGGGTCAAAGTCACCGGAAAAGAGTGATAGCCAAATAGGGGTTTACTAGTCAGTTTGATCTAGGATCGGAATTAATGGAGACAAGGGCTTACTAACTCCGCTGGGGTGCATCGTCGTGAAAATTGGCCTTCTCGTTATCATCACATGTAATAACTGTTGAAAAAGAAAAAGGTAGGATTTTTCCTCGCAGCATACAGGTCATGACGGTCAATAATCTCCTTTACGACCAAAGCAATGGATTTTCAGCCAACGCTAGTTCAGAAACATCCTAGAATAACAAAAGACCGCTCTCCAGAGTCAAAATATTGGAGACGTTTCCGAAATCCTGTCTTTGTGAAGGAATACGCCCCAATAACTTCAATACATTTTTCCCCAACTGCTCCTCACCGATATGCTGTAACAGCTGCAGCCCGAGTGCAGATATACGCACCAAGGACGCAAAAGATCGTCAAGACAATAGCACGGTTCAAGGATGTTGCACGTAGTGGTAATATTCGTCAGGACGGCAAGTTGGTCGTTGCGGGTGATGACTCGGGACTGATACAAGTGAGAAGAAACTCCCTCGACAAGAATGGTCGGTGCTTACAATTGTACTCTTTTATGATAGGTTTTCGATATAAACAGCAGAGCTATTCTTCGGACCATGAATGAGCATAAATTGTGCGCTTTGCCTAATTGATCCACTTCATCTGCACCAGATTAACGGCACCTCTATAGGCCTGTTCATGTTACCAAGTTTTCCAAATTGGATACAACACAGATACTTTCATGTTCCGACGACACGACTGCCAAAATCTGGGACATCCCCTCCCAGACTGCGATTACCACATTTACAGATCATTCGGACTATGTTCGAGCAGGCCTGGTCTCTGTATCACATCCCTCCCTTATTCTCACAGGATCGTACGATTCAACCGTTCGACTATTCGACTCCCGGACAGGTGTTACCGAGATGGTGATGGGTAATCCTGAAAAGGGTCAAGGTCCCGTGGAAGATGTTCTGATGTTCCCCTCTGGCACAATGGCGCTATCCACTTCTGGGCCGATTTTAAGGCTTTGGGATTTAGTAGCTGGTGGGAGATGCCTCCGAGCACTGTCCAATCACCAGAAAACTGTAACCAGCATGGCATTCGATGGGAGTGCAAGTCGTCTACTGACGGGAGGACTGGATCAGATGGTAAAAGTGTACGACGTGAGCACATACAAGGTAGTTCATACCATGAGATATCCAGCCGCAATACTCTCGCTCGGTATATCGGTAAGCTATTCATTGGCCTTTCGGATTTCGCATACTGATGATGCTTATACTTTAGCCCGATGACACTCACATCGCGGCTGGTATGGCTGATGGCACCCTCTCCGTGCGCCGTCGGCAACCAAAAGCCACTGAAGCTGCTGCTGTGGAAGCACGCAAAGAAACCCTTAGACAAGGTACCTACGAATTCTTTCTGAATACCGGGACTATCGGCGAGGGCGTCACGAAGTCAAAGAAAGTGAAGGAAAGGGCTCTTGGAGATGCAAACGAATTAAAAGTGGAATCGAGACGAAAGAAAAGGCTCAGAGATTATGACAGACTACTGAAGGCATTCCAATACGGCGAAGCACTGGATTCTGTCTTGAGAAAGGTTTGTTACTTCTTAATACCAAGTTATTATAGACGTCTGATAGGTATCATAGACTGTTCCTCCAACGACGGCATTTTCCGTCATTCAAGAGTTAATCCATAGAGGTGGTCTACGAATAGCTTTAAGTGGACGCGATGACGTACTGTTAGAACCTGTGCTCCAGCTTCTACTCAAAAACGTCACAGATCCTCGGTTTGGCGACATGGCGTGCGAAGTAGCAATAATTGTCATCGGTAAGGCGGTGTTGTACTTGACTCCTGACTGTCATCATCTAACCTCTCTGCGTAGAAATATACAAATCTGTTATAGGACAATCACCTATGGTGGATGGATTATTTATGCGGCTTCAGAAAAAGGTGCAACAGGAACTGAAGTTTCAAAAAGAGTTAGCCCAAGTGAGAGGTGCTTTGGACATGGTGCTCTCTGTTTCTACTCTAGAAATCTAGGATTATCTCAGCACTCATCTTGTGTATAACATCTGCTCGAGATAATGTCTGTCAGGCGTGGAGAGTCCATTTGAGTGGGAGTGAATGTCCTCGAATTTCATTGAGCTGTTTAGAGAGATTGAGCAACGCTAAACAGTATTGTTGGACACAGCCAGGTGTCATAGATCCTAAGACCCATCGCAGCCTCCCTACCCAACAGTCTGCATCACCTCCACAGATGTCTGCCGACGTAGAATGACATTCCAGACTGAACAAGATACAACACAAAAGGTCGCCAATAGATATCGACTGAGCTGATATAGCTGGGTGTCGCGAGTTTCATCGGTGCACTTTGTACATATTTATACTACCTGATTTATAGATCTACAGCTTTGCTTCGAGTAATGGCGGGTTTCAGGCATTGTCAAATGCATTCATCATATATGATAGGGATCCCACGTGCACGTTGAAAAACCAGAAGACTTGCATTGCCCAAAATACAGATACAATAATAATACATGCAGAATAAGACAAATCAACAAACCATTACAACAACAAAACGACCAAAACTGAGAACAAAACGATACTGATAAAGGAATAGAGACCGATATAGAGGCCTGATGAGAGAGCTTAATCGTAGCCGATTTTCAT
>WSTZ01000296.1:0-24335 GCA_019632295.1 Tulasnella sp. 418 | reverse complement strand
ATCTTACCTGACTCGACCGATCAATAAGCTCTGTAAAAGGATCCCAGCATCCTATGCCCGCAACGTGGAGACAAGCAGTTGTAGTTTGCAAGATAATTGGTGTACCTAACTTTCAGGTTCTGAAAGGGTTCGGCCAGATAAGAACCCATTCACAGATCAGCCAACAGCCCCAATGAGAACGAATCGCCTAAACCCACAAATCAAGTGTACGTAACACTTCATCAATTAGGACAGGAAAGCCACTCTCATCATCCCATGATCGAAGATACTTGAATGAAACTCACTAATATGTAGAAAGCTTTTATTCAGCACGCATGATCTTGAGCATTTGCGGCGGCTGGTAGCAGGGTCGCAGTGTCCGAGAGATGAATTGGAGCTTTAACACCCAAGTTGTACCTACTGTAGGACTGGTGGGATTCCGCTGTACCACTTGTCGCACTATTAAATACCCAAGCTTGGAATCTTTCCATTGTTTATTGTTAGAGCTGCCAACCGCTCAAATACAGAAAGCACGGTAAACGTGTTGTACTGCCAGAAATAATTATCTCGTCAATATGATGCTTGAATGACAAACTATAAGCATAACACATACATTTACCTGATTTCAAGTCAGAGTGTCTAATCCCCAAGCCAATCGGTGGTGATGGTTTCCCTGTCATGGACTTCTCGGACAAGAACGCCGGTGAGAACTGAGAAGGGAACAATGGATGTCACATTCACACGTTCTATCTCCTGCCCCATCAATCAAACAAACCACTTAGCTGAGGGCATCTGAGTATCTACGGATACTTTTGCGCCTACATGGTACGTCTACGTATACAGGTTCAAGTGACAAGAAGTAGCACATAGCAGTAGCACTTACCGACACTCGCACTATTCTAATGACTCGCGTGTGTACCTTCCTGACCCATAGAAATCTTTATGGGTACGACTTACGAACTCCAGGATGCATGGGTAGCGTAGCGGGCACTGGAGATGGGACTCTCAATCAGACATTAAGACGATCAACCTAATATAGATGATCCGGAGGCGTGCGAAATACGGAAGTGATTTACCGTAAAACCGGACCTCTGCTTCCCTCTACTTACTTCTCAGCTGCTACTGATCAATGCTCCAGATCGGTTAATACTCTCTCGACTCCGATTACAGTAGAGCGGTTGATGTTCGGGGATGTTTTTGTGCTATAGGCACATCGGTAATCACCGGTCTTTCCGGCTTTGCTCTTTGCCTATGTGGCTTCCACTCCCCCGAGGTGCCGTCTCACCCAGCACCATATAAACCCATCGGATGGCTCTCAAAATATGGTGTTGCCCCTCTCTGATCGTTCAAGATGAAGTCCTTGGCAGTTTTCTGGTGCTTGCCAGCTGTGGTACTTGCTCTCCCAAGTAGCCTTGATCGTATGTTTCGTCGTACAGCGTTGGCCCTGCAAACAACGCACTAAATCAGAACATCTTTAGGTAACGACCCGCCACCATGTCCAGATTTTCAAAAAATCATGCTTCCTGCCCAGACTCAGAATGTGAGTCAACCCAATAAACAACAGTTTGTGTCAAAGCTAATCTCTGAACTTCAGATAACATTAATCAGTCAGGATCGCTACAGGTAAGCATTGTTTGAGCTCCCGAGAATTTTTCTTACGGACTTGTTGCCTCAGCTGTTCGTACTCGGTCAAATGGAATGTAAAAACGCCACCCAAGTTATGTCGCACGGACTACAAGGGTCGACTCCCGCTTACGAACCTGGTGAGCTCAATAGCTATATTTATCATTCGACCAACTGATCTTTACCGTATAGTTAATTCAAAAAAGACAGGACGAAGGCCCCGTGCCAGAGCCAGAGCCGTCATCCACCGGGACACCATCGACCACGGAGACCCAGTCCCCAACCGATTCACCGTCCTCTACCGGGACGGAGTCACCTACCGAGTCCCACTCCCCCACTGAGACACCATCCCCAACTGGGACCGAGTCTTCTACCGAAACACCTTCACCGTCACCGTCACCCAAAGACCCCGATCAAGATACTTCTATCGACGCTATAGCTAAAACCCTCAGAGTGCGAAATGTCGGATGGCAGGATTTTTACACAGAGAGAAAGGCTCTTGCGAAGGTATGTATGCTTATTTTTGCTCCGTTAAGCTAGTATTAATCATAGAGAAGATTGGGGAGCTACTTGCACACGACAAGGATTACGATGGAAGGGAGTGGATCGTGTATACGGCGCAAAAAGGTGTATTGATAGAGAATCATCCTGACTGGGACAAATATGTGGGCAAGGGCCGGAAGAAGATTGATCCTCTTAGTAAGCCGTTCATTCATAGGCTAGATAGTCACATATATACTCACTGATGGTCCAGAACTGAACAACATCTACGGTCAGGAGGACTGCGATCATTTCATAATGCATGTCATCCAAGCTGCCGCCGATGCGAATGCAGGATATGTTGATGGGTGCGAGACGGTCCACTTTGGAGCAGCCAAGACAGTAAGTCATAATATAATCACTTGTGTTTCTCGCTGCAACTGGATCGATTGGGACCCAATAGTTTGCGTTTACTGGCAGCGAGCACGACATTGCCGCCAACATAGTCGACTGGGTGGAATGGAGGAATTCCCCTAGTTACTCTGCTCATGAATGGGTACGTTGAGTCCTTTATTCGCCTCTTTTATTCACACATGACTCACCCTGAGTAGTGGAAGGCAACGTTCTACGAATGGAAGACTCGCTATCCGCTCAGAAATGGACCAGCAGATAAAGCTGGGATCTGTGATAGCTAGTTGCAACGTGCTGTCATTACGAGCACTGAAGGGTCATTGGGAATTCACCTGTTTCATGTTATTTAATTCAATTCATAATGATCGAGTTCCCGACGACTTGTGACTGAGCGTGACACTCTGTGGTGGGACGCGTCATTGGCCTACTAATTCCAGAATAGACTAGACACTTTGATCAACCGCTCATTAACCTCGACTCTTTCTGTGAATCCAAGATGGTAAATCAATCAGACACAGTGTGTATATGAATGATTGATCTAATGACTGAATGGTTGTGCCTAGTTGATCAGAGCACGCTCGAAGGATGGCAACTTCCGATTCCAGCTCGAGCCCAGTGACAGCGCCGAGGTTTTGGCTCAGAAGGCAAGTTCGACAATTCATGGACTATTGAGCACTTTTGATGATCCACATACACTAATCGCATTAGATTATTGAGATCACCCAGAACGCTGATCCGAACACCATTACCATATCGGATAAACCAAGGGGCGGAGAAATCCCCTTGTCAACTCTCAAAGGACGGAAGGTTGGAGGCCTTGGGTTGAAGTAAGCTTCACAACTGAACTCTCCATGGAATCTGCTTAGTTTAAAACCTTTAGGCATGGAGACCTCCTCTTCGTTTCGTATGAGAGCAATGCTGCAGATTCAGCTCCTTCGGCACCTTCCACGGACGCCATATCCATTTCCAATCCTTCAGCTACAGGAACCGCTAAAAGACCTTGGGAACTTGTGCAAGAGGATCCTGTTGATACTTATTGGCGTTCTCGTGATGGCAAGATTCCTCGGGGAAGAGATCCCCATTTTTGCAAGCATGGAGCTAATGCAATGTGCGATTACTGTATGCCCTTAGAGGTGAAGTGCGTTTTTGTTCATCGGATTCCCCAAATTGATTATGCCAGATAGCCCTACGATCCAACATATCATGCCAGTCAGAATATCAAACATTTATCATATCATTCTTATCTAAGAAAGCTTCAGCCAACCGGCAAAACCCTTGCATCCTCATCAACGCAATTTCTTCCACCACTCGACCCTCTATCCTACAAGGTCAAAATTCCATGTCCGTCTGGTTCCCATCCTTCATATCCAGCCGGGATCTGCTCGAAATGTCAACCTTCGGCCATCACCCTTCAACCTCAACCATTCAGAATGGTGGACCACCTCGAGTTCTCATCTCCATCAATCATTGACTCTTTTCTTCAAACGTGGCGCCACACAGGCTTTCAACGTTTTGGTTGGCTGATCGGACGCTACGCTCCTTACGAGGAAGTTCCCATGGGTATTAAAGCCGTAGTCGAAGCCATTCATGAACCACCTCAAGAGGGTGACCTTGATGGTTTATCTCTCGAGTTACCATGGGGCGACGAGGCTCGAATCAAATCGCTTGCAGCTGCCGCTGGTCTCTCGGTGGTCGGAATGATATGGACAGATCTCACTCCGGATTCGGAAGATAAATCCAAGTCTATCTGCAAACGTCATCAAGACTCATACTTCCTATCCTCTGTGGAAACTATTTTTGCTGCGAAGGTCCAACTAGATAACCCGACACCATCCAAGTCCTCTTCAACCGGAGTTTTCTCTTCTCGTATGGTCACAGCCGTATTATCTGGCACTCCAGAGGGTGGAATTGATGTCTCTGCCTACATGGTCAGTGAACAGGCCGTGGCAATGGTAGATGCCGATATGATAGAGGCTTCTGTGGAGCCCGGTACTGTGAGGGTCAAAGAGGAGGAAGAGGGTCGTTATGTGCCCGACGTCTTTTTCAGATTCAAGAACGAATATGGCATCGATGTGAAGCAGAGTGCCAAGCCATGTTTTCCCGTTGAATACCTGTTAGTGAATGTACGTGGGGTCTATCATTTCGCACTCTTTACCGTCTGACAAATCTTTCCCCATGTAGGTGACTCACGGTTTCCCAACAACTCCTTCTCCTTCTTTCATTTCGACAACACAATTCGCAATCGAAAACCGACCCGGAATAGAACACCAGGATGTTACCAATGTTATGGCTACATTGTACCAGTTAAAAGCGCCGGAGTTAATGGCCGGTCAAGATGGTGGTCAACGCCGCAAAGACTTGGTAACATATCTCAGTGACTGGCATCTATTAGCATTCCTTGGGTCTGTCGGCATATTATCCGAAGTGAGTGCTGTGATTGTTTCATTGGTTGGTTTCGCTGACGTTGGTTAATTTGCAGGATGATACAAAGGCACTAGCGAAAGTCGTAACAGCACCGAATTTGGATGATCCTCATATTCTGGACAGCGCTATTCAAACCGATGGATGGCAAACTCTGATGGCAATCACAGAGGATAGCGCTCGTAAGTCGGTGTCCAAGAGTTTCCAATTTCTTGTACCTGATCAACGTATTTCGGTAGCTCGACGTCCCAATCGGGCAGCTCCCCAGCAACCAGCACCTGGAACATCCGATGCGGACATTCCTCCAGAATTATTCGATGCAATTGATATCCCTCCAGACACTGGGTTCGGTTCTTCTGGTGGAGCTGGTGGTTCCAGGGTAAAAGTCTGTCCCCACTGCACGTTCGAAAATCCTTCGAGCAATGTTGACTGCGAAGTTTGCGGTCTACCCTTATCTGGCTAGTGTAGAAGACAAGTTACCATCTAATGAAAGTACTAGAACAATGTAGAAGCCAACAAAATGAGAACTCTGTCGCACTATCAATCCAGTATAGATTCTTGGGACCCACAAGGGCTGTGTGATATTATTTTGCCAATATGCCCCAGCAAAGTGCGCATACAAACGATAGGTTGCTAAGTCGCCATATAACGGGGAGGTTTCGGACCCTTGATTGGTTGCGAAGATCGTGTCGAATAGGGTGGCTTGGGTGCTTCGCACACTCCGGGCTATTCGCTCCCGTTCCTGATATAAAGTTGGAATCCGGATTGAACGCCCTCTTTGTCGCAAGAGCTTCACCACCTTGTAGCAATCTAGAATGGATTCATTGCCTTCGCTGGTGAGTCAATGGTCCAATTGGATGTCTGTTTGTCCAGCTGAACGGCAATTAGCAAAATTTCAACATCATTGGTGCATACACTGCCATCCAAGGACTCATCACCATGATAATCTCTTGGTCCATATTGTACAGAGCAGAAACGGCACAGGTGAATCCCCGCTATCCAGAAAATGCGTTACCTGTGTCGAGCCTGACGTGACACGTCCCCTCCCCGCAGCTAACAGCAAACGATCACAAAGCACAAGTTCTCTACAAATTGTCGTATGATTCAGAAATCAGACTCAAGCTCATCCGAGACCGTATTACGGACATTGCGAATCGTAACAAGCCACACGGAAGTGCCACTGCCGACATGCTTACTCAACTTGAGACCGCAATTTTGTGAGGGGATCGTTTTCATTCATTTACAAAGCCTCATACTTTTATCCTTCAGGGATTTTACTTTGATTCGCGACTTTTGTGCAGATATGCAGAATAGGATGTGGATAGACAGATGGTACAACTCCAAAGGTATCAGCATCCACCTCCAAGAGCTAGAAGCCAGAGCGAAGGATCCTTCACATCTTCTCAACGTGAGTCTTGATACGCGCTGGAGCAGTACAGAATGCTAAGCATCTTGGATATAGTTGACGTTAACCGGGGTCTTTGCGCTCTTGGAGCAAAACAATATTCCGACAATTGTTGATAAATAATTCAGACAATGTTCATTATGAGATCTTGGTGTAAGCGTCTACATTCGATCTCTCGCGAGATTGAACTACCTGTGTTAGAACGGGGAAAGTCTTATAACGTTAAGATATTGAAACATTCAATCGTTGAAACGATCGAGTTGAATAAGGGTATCGCTGGCTGTCAAATCATCTACTCTATCTTGTCGAACTGGCGGATGAACTGAGAAACCTCAACCCAGTATTGTCTATACGTGCAGGTATCATCTAATACACCAGAATAGTCAGAGACGTTCAGAGAAGTAAAGGGCAACCACCAAACTTACTGTGTTTACCGAACGGGAACTCCATCCACCATCTTGACCCTCTCCTGAGCTTTCTGTAACCCAGTGAACCTGCCTTTTCCTTTGATGCTTGTGGATTATCTTCAGCACTAGTCGGATTTCCAGCTCTCCGTGCGTGGAGCTCTGCCAACTCAGGCTCCTCGCTTTCAAAAAGTTCTATCTCCGATTCCTTGATGGACTCGGTTGCAATCTCCCATAACCTCTTCATATGAACAGGTGGGACAACTTCATCCTGAAGACCACTCAACATCAGCATAGGTGTCTCGCTTGGTATTTTTGTGAGCGATTCCGAGCTGTTCCAATTTTGATGACATAGGAAGGACACTGGGGACAAATACGGGACAACCGAAGGGATAAGTTGGGGCTGAAATACAGGTGCAGTTTAGCGTTTAGTTTATAGGATAGAGATGGGATGCGTACTATGGAGAGGAAAGTATTTTCGAGAATGAGGGCATGTATGACTTGAGGGTTTTGGCTTGCCAGGTCAATCGAAACAGCACCCCCAATTGACTGTCCGTAGAGAATCTAAGCAAGCACATAGTTTTAGCCCCACAAAACCTAGGAGATAACTTTCATCGCTTACAATTTTTGTTGAACGCATCAGTGGATGATCACGAACAAAATCTAACGTTGTTTGGGCATCTATGCGTAGACCTGCGGACCTAAGTAATCAGAAATCGTACGGGCACTATTGAGCTTCGATGTCATTTACCGGCTTCGGAGGGGCTGCCTTCGCTCATACCATATCTATAGCAAATAATGACAGGTATGTCAACTCAATGGGTTGTAGGCCAGGCAATTGGAAATTGCTAACCCTCTATAGGATAACATAACAACATTGCACCGCATCTGCTCATAGAATAGTCGAGCCAAGGGTAATCTATGGCCTAGATTCCCTGCATTAGCGTGGAATATGATGACGGTTGGTCGGGAGCTGGCTATCTGGGTTAACCATAGACGCCATTAGCAGATGCCCAAGGGGTTGATAGCTAACTGGGCACACCTGTTGATCCTCTTCATCCATTTCTTCGTCTACCGTTATATCCCTAGATTGACCATCGACTTTGGGGGGTACAAACTGATGCTGCTGCCGATACACGCCGGTAACAACGGGAACCTCCCTCCGTTGAAGCATTAAATAAGCCTTGAGCTTTAACCCATCCGATGTTTCAAGCGTAAGGTCCTGATATATCATGTTGTATTCGAGTGGCGTGGCGATATCTTGGTGAGGTCAATGACGTTGCCGCTGGAACTGGGAATAGTGTGAAAAAGACTTACTTGTCCGGGATCCCGGAGGAAATCCAGAAGGGTAGATCATGTAGTTTTGTCCATAGTAAAGTAAGCCAACACCTATGAAATCGTTGGGTGGTGAGCTAGCGCTACACCGCACCGAGTACAAATCCATGCATACCAAGCGCAGCAGTCCCTGCAAGGAAACTTGCGCTTCCCTTAAAGCAAATCAATTCAGATGAGAAGTTGGGGACAGAACCAGTAAACTCACTTTCGCAAACGTCTGCAATGAGGGAATAAAGGATCCCATGTTGGTCGCGAAGCCAAAAAGGTTGCCTGGTCTGGAATCGAAGTGTGATCATAACGAGTTCTCCGATTTCTCCGAACCTCCACCTTTCGATGATATCTTTTAGTGAATCCTCCCAAGGGTTGCGTCATAATATTCCCAGTCATCTTTCATTATACTATGCCCGCCGTTCCGCCCCCTTCCAAGGTCCTTGTTACCGGCGCATCCGGTTTCATCGCAGTATGGATTGTCAAGACATTATTAGAAAGAGGATATAGCGTAGTGGGCACAGGTATTATGTTGTACAATACGACAAATGGGAAGAAATAGTCAGCTCATGTGCATTCATAGTACGTTCTGAGGGGAAAGGAGATTATCTCAAAACACTTTTCAAGGAACATGGAGACAAGTTTTCCTATACGATCGTCGAAGATATTGAAAAGGCTGGTTGATGCTGCTTAGGATCTGCACTATGCTTCATCGCCTGACATAAATTACTCCTCTCCTCTTTAGGAGGGTGCATTCGATGAAGCTGTCAAGGGCGTTGACGCTGTTGAACATACAGCATCCCCCTTCCACTTCAAAGCTGATGATCCGCAAGGTGAGCTTGATGTCCGCACAAGAACGCCTTGAAGTGGGAGCTCACAGGTCTTGCCTTGCATTAGTGCTGATTGGTCCTGCGGTTAACGGAACTGTCAACGTCCTTAAGAGCATAAAGACCCATGGACCATCTGTAAAACGCGTCGTCATCACAGCTTCGGTGGCCTGCATTATGTGGGATAAAGGGGGTCCGGCAGAATTTGATGAGGTGAGTGATACCGAATGACCCAGCATGCGCCATGGGCCAATGATCAGTTTAGAGTGATTGGAACATAACCTCTCCCGCCATAGTGGAGAAGATGGGCAAAGCCGCACCAGGAGGTGACAAATACAGAACTTCGAAAGTGCTGGCAGAACGTGCAGCTTGGGACTTTGTCGAAAAGAACAAGGAATCAATAGGATTCGATCTCGTCACCGTTTGCCCACCTATGGTAAGTACCAATGTGCAAAGTGCATAATGATTATGCCTTAATATATTCGTTTAGGTATGGGGTCCGATTATGCAGCAAGTTGATTCGGTATCCGCCCTCAACACGTCAGTAGCAGGATTCTACGAGCATACAACTACTTCTATTCAAAAAGAGAAGAAGGACCTGATCTCTCCGGTAGCAAATTGGGTCGACGTGAGGGATGTAGCCTTGATACATGCACTAAGTCTCGAGAAAGAGGAAGCCGGTGGTGAAAGATTTATAACAAGTTCCGGTGAGTACATAAACGTTATCATTACCATATTCACGCTGACACTTTATGTCCCCAGGTCCGTTCACATACCAAGACGTCCGTAAGTAAAGCATCCTTGTGATCGATCAGACAAAATAGCCTCATGCTTTCACCCCAGTCGATGCTTTGCATTCGGCAGGTGATTATCCAGACGTTCCGAAAGGCGAACCCGGAGCCGGTAAAGGGGTAAAAGCGAATGTGTATAAATCGGATAAGGTCGTTCGTGTATTTGGATTCAAGCTCAAAACGCTGGAGGAGACATCTGTCGTCACACTCAAAGCTCTTCGGGAGCGTGGGTTCTAAAATTGTCTTTGAACAATCTCTTCCTGCTTTGGGTTATAGTTGAGTGTAGATTCAAGTTCAACTGTAGTAATCAAGGTATGCAAACATCGTAAAGTCATAAAAGAATATATGTGTGAAAAAACATATTAGTGAAGGAACAAAGTGACACGTAAGCTGGCCAAGAAAACAACCTTACGATGAAGAATCGCTGCGCTTACGAGACGTCAATGGCAAGCCTATCAGAGCTAAGCATGAATATTTCACTGGCTCTTGAGAGTCCCATTCTGTAGCCTATGATGTTAGTTGCTTATTCAATTTTCCGACAGAAACACTAGCGTTTGCGGACTTTCACAACGTAATACAATGGTCTGTATATTTTGCAAATGCACTTTCCTCCGGCAGGTCGTTGTTGCCTCCCTCTACTGTTGCTATGCCAGCTTACGTTTCGGTCTCATTTGAGTTTACGTTGTGATCCTCCATAGCTTATAAATACTATACGGTGCATCGAAGCATACCAACCAAGTCGCTTGAGGAAGTCATCGATAGATTGGGACATGGATCCAGCCATGTTAGTGTTCCACATGCACATACAACAGTGCATTGCGGCCCGAAGCGGATCAACGCCATGTGAAACACTACTTAATAATCAGGGTTAGTCAACCTCCACAAGTAGCACTCTTATAATCCGAAGCCATACAGATTCAAATTTATTATTCTTACTACAATGCCCGCTGTCCAACCCCCTTCCAGAGTCCTCGTTACCGGGGCATCCGGGTTCATCGCAGTATGGGTTGTCAAGACCTTATTAGAACGAGGGTACTCTGTTGTTGGAACAGGTATGGTATATAGCACAAAACCTAGGAAGATATTTTGAGCTTGTGTATACGAATAGTTCGATCCGAGGAGAAAGGAGTGTATCTCAGAACGTTGTTCAAGGAACACGGTGACAGTTTCTCCTACACCATCATTGAAGATATAGAGAAGGCAAGTTGATGTACCTTTCGGAATTTTATCATGTTAAGCATCCATTTAACTCGTTTTAGGACGGTGCATTCGATGAAGCAGTAAGGGGCATCGATGCTGTGGAACATACAGCCTCTCCTTTCCACTTCAGGGCAGATGACCCGCAAGGTCAGCATACTACACATGATGTAGTCCCAAGGTCGGAGGCTAATATAACCTGCTCTGTACTAGAATTGATTAGACCTGCCGTGAAAGGAACTGTCAACGTGCTCGAGAGCATAAAGAACCATGGCCCATCTGTAAAGCGCGTTGTGATTACGGCCTCAACAGCCTGCATCATGTGGGATAAAGGAGTTGCTGCAGAATTCGACGAGGTCAGTTATGCTTGAGCGATTCTGTATGCAAACTAAGCCTTGTGATCGACATAGAGCGATTGGAACATTACTTCTCCCGCAATAGTGGAGAAGCTTGGAAAGGATGCGCCAGGACCTGACAAGTACAGAACCTCCAAGGTATTTGCAGAACGCGCTGCTTGGGATTTTATGGAAAAGAACAAATCAATAGGTTTTGATCTGGTCACCGTTTGCCCACCAATAGTAAGTCAAACAAAACGGAGGACTGAATCAGAGCTAAACCTGAATGTATTGGGTCTAGGTATTGGGTCCGATTATGCAGCAAGTTGATTCGGTATCTGCCCTCAATACATCAATCGCAGGATTCTATCAACATACAACTACGTCTATCCAAAAAGAACAAAAGGATCGAGTCACTCCAGTAGCGAATTGGGTTGATGTGAGAGATGTGGCCTTGATCCATGCACTAAGTCTTGAAAAGGAGGAGGCTGGAGGTAAACGGTTCATCACAAGCTCCGGTGAGTATACTGTAGTATCCACATTGTCACTGTAAGATCACGCTGACCTCTTGGATGTACGTCATCAGGTCCACTCATTTACCAAAACGTCCGTGAGTAATCCATAATTCTGATGATTAAGCAGATGATCTCACACTTGAACCTCAGTCGATGCTTTGCATTCTGCCGGCGAATATCCGGACGTACCAAAAGGCGAACCTGGAGCTGGCAAACTTGTGAAAGCCGACGTGTTTAAATCCGACAAGGCCATCCAGGTGTTTGGAATCAAGTTCAAAACTATGGAGGAGACGGCGGTCGCGACACTAACTGCTCTCCGGGAGCGTAGCTTTTGAAATGAACTCTGGACGATATATCTTTTTGCATTGGGTCATAATTGAGCATAGATTCAACGTGTCGTAATAAAGATATGAGAACATGATAGAATCATGAATGAAGAAATGCGTGAACGAAAGGTGCTGGTGAAGGAGAAGATGAAGAAGAAACTGTGATGAGATGTCCTACCGGAGGATCACGAATGGCCCTCGTATTCACCCATCACAGCATCAAGTTCCTCCAGGTCACACTCAAAAGATGAGAACGAGCTATCACCAGCGTTTGTAACAGATTCATCCTCCATTGATTCGTCCATCTGAACTTCAGGTCTGTACTGCATGATGTGCTCCTGCACGGGTTGAACCACATGGGGAACTGAGATTTGGCTGACGGATTTCGTCTCCACCGACCGGCTAGCTTGTGTTGTCTTGAAGGGAACCTTGAATCCACGAGGGCCAGCTCCAGCTCCTTTTGCGTTGACCCTTATACCTAGAGATTTTGGCTTTGCAATATCTGACGGAGGTTCCGCGGCCATTACTGCAGACTTTTCTCTGTTGTACGGATGGTGAGGATAATGAGACATCGCACTTCCCGTCATGCCTAGTCGTCTGTTTGATTGCGACAAAGTGGGTTGAGAGGCGGGGGGCGTGAGAGTGACCTGCTGGACGGCTTGCCCAGCTGTCTTTGTCGCCAAGTTCGATTGAGAGGTCCCTACGTTTTGATGACTCCCCACAGTAGGCTGGACCATCGATCGCACGCCCTGCTTATCGACCTGCGGTATGCTTGGCAGCGAGCGAGAACTTTTGGGGGGAGCTTCCTGAGGAGATTTTCCCATATTAGGCTGTGAGAGGGTTGTTCGAGAGCGATCGGGAGCGGGTATTGGATGCTTCCTTTCAGGAAGTTTTGCTCGCGCGTGTTTGAGCGGCAGGTCTTCATCTTTATCCAGATCCATTTTGGCTTCAGAAGAGATGTGGCCTCGCATGAACCCAGCACTCCCTAGCGTGGGTTGACTATTGGTTCGATCCATCAACCTTCTCTCCTTTGGTCGGGATATGTAATCCACCGAGCCACTTTTAGTTGGCAACCCATTTTTGGTGCTTCGAGCCGGAGTCCGGCTTTGAGACGGATTACTGGAGGTATCCTCTTTGAGCATTACCCGCTCCCGCATGGCGGTTCCGAATCGTCGGATCATATTTTGAAGATCTGAACCTGAGTTTTGTGAGAGGACAGCAGAAGGGGGTTGTGAGGGGGTGGGAGATAGTGTTTGTCGAGAACGACGAGCTCGTGAGAGGGGGTTGAGTGTTGAATTACGTCTTTGTTGCATAGTTGCTTTGTCCCCATCATCGTTCGTTAATGAACCTTGTCTTGAGATTGAGGGGTGGCTTTTGCTGGATGAAGGACCTAAAACTCCAACATTGAACGTTTGCGATGGACGCCCTATATTTGGGGTTGTGGGAGATCCTTGTGAAGCATCTATTTCGATGGGGGAATCTGGTGAGTCCCCCAAATGATGTTTTATCCGCTTCCGAGATAGAGATTGAGGATCTGTGGAAGCTATTGGACATGTTAGATCATCTCTTTGAATGGAATCAAAGAACTACTTACTCCGTTTCCGGAGGATGGCGTTCAAGTCAACCGCCTGTGATGCTTGCCACATCACCTCAGACTCGCACACACTTCTAGCAGGAGAGGATCCACCATTTTGATCAGTCATTTCATCAAGGATGATGGTTGGGTAGAACAAAGTTGTGATTTGAACTGATGTTTGTGACAAAGTTGAACAAGCATCCCGCGTCAAGCGCACGTGCAGCTTGGTGAAGGGTAAATTTTGTAGAACGCCTGGAAAAATCATTCGATAAGGAGATTATCAAAAGTGATAGGAAATTAGCGACCAGACAACGAGTGGATTTTCCGAGCTGAACGGGGTATGTAGCACACGGCTCGAAAGAGACAGAATGTGGTCAGTTGTAAAGTGAATGAAAAAACCGGGAATCGTTCGTGACTAGATGGCATGAAAATAGTAATCGCAAAAGGAGAGAAGGAAACATGATCGAAACAAGAAAGGGCACCGTAAAACAGAAGTCGATATCGAATCTTTGAAGCGACTCCTTGCACGATTTCCCCATAATGTCTATCTACAACAAAACGCAATTGAGCTTCTTCTTCTTGATGACTGGGGGCTCCAGCGCCGCGACAATGGCCTAACACAAATTGCCGAGAGGTGAGCAACCAACCCAATCGGAGAAAAGGCGTGAGACATGGAGACTGTACCTCATCAAAGACGTTCTTGAGACCTTTTTGGGTCAGTGCAGAGCATTCAACGTATTTGACTGCTCCAAGCTCCCTAGCGAGTTTCTCCCCCTGTTCTGTGCTTACAGGACGTTGCTTCTGCCTCTGCAGCTTCTCCATTACTTGCGAATCCTCCCTAAGATCGATCTGGGTGCCCACGATAAGACAGGGCACACCAGGACAGTGGTGGTGTACCTCTGGGAACCACTTTTCCTTGACGTTTTCAAACGACGCGGGGGATGTCACGCTGAAACAAACCAAAAAGACGTCCGTTTGGGGGTACGACAGCGGACGGAGCCTGTCGTAATCCTCCTGACCTGCAAGAATTCTGTCAGAAATGACATATTGTGACAAGTAAAGTAGATGCATACCAGCTGTATCAAAGAGTCCAAGTGTATAGGGATCATCGCCGATCATAACGGTGACTGCATAATTGTCAAATACCTGGAAACGGTGGCGTTTAGTGGCCACCATTGATCGTAAATGCAACACAATAGATACCGTTGGAACATATTCGCTCGGAAATTTGTTAGTGGTGTATGAGATGAGGAGGCATGTCTGTGGTGGATCACGAGTGTCAGCTCAACACCACCCCTCGGTCAAATGAAATTTCGGCTGAGGATGACACACCTTGCCAACAGCTCCATCACCAACTACGACACATTTTATGGTTTGCATGTCTAAGAAAAACGGTGGCTAATGCGGACTTGAGATGGACAGCGAGCTCGGCGGATTTTGATGCCAACCAACGACTAGCACAAAGCCTTTGCACACGCTCAGGTGCAATCAGCCACAATCATCGACAAGCAGTTCGACTCGGAACAAACTCCACCTCCTGTCCTGCTAAACCTCTGCTTGTCAGATCCTTTCAAATAAAATGTCCATCTCAAGTGAGAGAAACAGAGAGTCGTATAATTCCTCGCTGAAGGTGTCCCGTCCATTCCTCCTTTTGGGTTAGTCACACGGATCCCGCCATCGAAGCGACATCTGTCTGCTGATTTTGCTTGGCCTCGGGTGACTTGATTAAAGGAGGAATATTTAAAGGAGACGAGACTTCGATTTGAGCTTAGCTGCGCCCACTCAATTCTATCAAATTCAATCGTTGCCAGCTAGCCAATAGGCGGACTCTTCTCGGCTTTCTCATGATTCTTTGACTAATCTTCTCTCATCTCAAGCCGGTCCGCAATCTGACTCGCGACTCCGACGAAGATCGATTGCTCCCGAAACGAGAGTCGAAGATTGTCCGTGAGATGTAGCCGGCGGCCCGCATTAATCTCCACCTCACCATACATAAACCAGGTTGCCAACGACCCAGCGAGGCCATCTACGTCAACTGAAATTATGCGTCTATCAATCTTAGCTCCTATTTTATCTGTTATATCCCTCAGTGGTATCGTGGATGCCGCTGCCACTTTCAAGAACCCAATCAAATCCTATGATGGCTCGGATCCACATATGGTTTATGACAATGGGTACTTTTATTTACTGACGACGACATGGACCAATGTCCAGGTATGTTATATGACTTAAATCCAGTAGCTCATACTTACTGTCTTCGTAGATCGCTAGGGCAACTAGCATCAACGCGCTCAAGTCAGCTAGTCCAAAGGTGGTGTATTCCGATAGCACTTCGACCAGATGCTGCAACGTTTGGGCTCCCGAAGTACACAAGGTAAGTCAATTAGGATATACAGAGATGCTCTGGGTCTGACATCGATTCGTCTTTACTAGATCAGCGGAAAGTAAGTATCTTTGCTTCTGCCATACACCTTCATACTCAGCTGGTGACAACAACAAAGGTGGTGGATTTACTACACTGCAGTAAGTATTACTTTTCAAATTCAGAATCAAAGCTGACGCCGCACATAGGGCCTTTCAGGATCCGATTTGGGTGGACAAAGGATTCACGTCCTTGAAGGTGAATCGCATATGTTGCTAGAAATGCCCCGCTTGCTCACCAACAAGCATAGGTGGAAGCTCTCCATGGAACTCATACAAGTACAAAGGTGAGGCGCTTCTTTTCGTTCAGGACTAGCTTAAAGATAATAACCCCCCCCCCCCTTTGACAGGACAACTCAAGGCAACTAACGCCCCTGATGCTTGGTCAATCGATGGTAACTGATCCATCCCTCTCCCCCGTGGCTCTTCTTAATTCATCCATCTTTGCTCTTCAGGAACCGTCTTAACTGTCAACGGAGCTCTCTACTTTGTTTATTCGTCTTTCAGCCCCAACAACCTCCAATCTCTCTACATCGCCCCAATGAGTAATGCTTACACATTGGGTTCCAGGTAAAACCATTATTTTCTGATGGGAAACCCTGCTTACTTAGATCACTGCTAGGTCTCTTTTGAGTGAGCCCACAAACAGCTGGGAGAGGGTTTCGACACCAGTGAACGAGGGTCCTGCTCCTCTGTACAAGAACGGAGTAACTTACCTTGCATTCTCAGCTTCCTTCTGTGAGCTTTTAGCACTGAAAACCAATTACCTGATCTTTGACTAACGTTCTTCCCAGGCTGGAGTCCTAGCTACTCCCTTGGACTTCTTAAATACAATGGCGGAACTGTCACCTCGGCATCTTCGTGGACGAAGACCGGACCACACTTTACGTCTGCGAATGGTCATTATGGACCAGGACACAATGGGTTCTTTAACTCACCGGACGGGTAAGCTATTCTTTGTCATCGTATTGCTTGGCAAATTCTCATTTACCCTTAGGTTGACTACATACAATGTCTATCACGCTACTGCCAACTCTAATGGTGCCTGCGATGGCAACCGCTACACTATGGTGCAGCCTTTGTACTTCCACAGTGATGGCGTCACACCAAACTGGGGAGTTCCTCGAGCTTTCTCAGACAATATCCCTGAGCCACTGTAATCAATATGTCTCATGGAGAATAATGATCAAATTCAACGAATGCCGTTCTTCATCAGTTGTTCCATTAATCCTAGCTGTGATTGTCTTATTCTCGAAAATCAGTTGGTAGCTCAGCAGCAGAGCAGTATGCAATCATGCGACGAGCACTGTGCAAAAGACGCGAATATGACAACAGGTTCGATTGTGACAATAGCACCGAATGCTATTATGAGGGCGACATATTTGGTTCAGTCAACCACCTACACATGAAACTCGCCAGCGCTAGCCACAATGTGTGGATGCGTGCGCCTAGATCGGGTGAATCACAGACAAAGAGAGAGGGGTTCCTGCTGATTCATCATGCTGAGGTCAGCGAGTCTTGATTCCCGTACCTGATCTTCAAGGTGCAACTCATAATGGCAAATGAACTAGTTACTCGATTCAATTTGGGACTATCTTCATTTGATATCCATCTTGGGTTTTACAACCCCTAATCTTTCGATCAAAGAACATATCTATGACTTTAACCCTATTCTTAAAAAGCGATGTCGATTCATGAGTATGCCATTATCACTTAGAATGATGCTGCTGAACATGAGTTTCGGGCTCATAAATGGTCTAATGTAGGTTACCTGCTTACCCATAATTGTCAAAAGCTGCTGCGGTATGGGATGCGAAAACAGCAGTGACTTTGGTTTCAGTACGTCTCGGAATACGGGCAAGCATCGCCTGCTTCCTGGCATAGTCACCCAAAGATGGTGATGCGAGGAAAATGATAATCATTCAGAACGAGTTACGTATGTTCAGGCCGAATAGGCCGCAGCTAGCGTACCTAAGCCCGTTGATAACGTAGACACCACTGTCGATGCAAATATCATATCATAGACAAAAGATGGAGCTGGATATCAAGATAAAACTAGAGAGCTTGATAAGGGCTAAAACTACAGTTATTTCTGGGTTGCCTTAACTATCGGGACAATAATGATGACAAGCAGGATGGCTATTCCAACGGCGATAATGATACGCATCTACACAAAAGTGTGATCAGTCACAAAAATCTAGCTCTCTGACTAAAGCATGGGCATACTTTCATGTCCTTCCACCACATATTCTATTGGTGGGTGATCAGTTACTGAGAAATGAAGATATAACCTCAAACTAGTAGCGTACCTTGCGCACCCTATTTGCTCCACGTCGAAAATCTTGAGCTGAGACAGCAAGATTATCTGTTGATCGCATTGTATCGTAATGAGCCCTCATTAAAGTTGTGTAGTCATGTATGTGCATACCAGTCTTGTCCTGAAGGCTATCCAAGCGCTCTCCCCTTTCTGCGACTTTAGTAATGTTATCTCTCATGATACCGACGGTGTGGTCGATATCAGCTTGGAGAGCGGCTGTTTTCGAGTTTCCTGGTCGTGGATCGCCAGTTGGGTTGGAGGAGGCTCCACCACGAGGGACATAAGGATCATATGGTTCGGACCTATGAGAAGTAGTGCCTTAGATGCCAAGTTCTTCAGCAGGGGAGTGCAAGAACCTCGTCTCTGTGACACGAGCATGGACTGGATACCGCGCTCCGCTGCATAGATTTTTTGAGGGGGTGAGAATGAAAGAGATGCTTACATGTCGTTGATCTATAGTCAAACGTCTAATTTCGTATAGTTGGGTGTAAGTTACGATTAGCAAGAGCGTCAGAGCGGGCTCACTAAGCTATCGGGGACTGGTTGCTGGGGAGGTGATAACCAGGCGGTTGACGTTGAAATCGAAGCACTGCCAACTGTTTGTCATGCTTTGTGCACTGCGCTTTTAGGCGAAGCACCGAGTAGCCCACAGCCCCTGCATCTGGATTTAGATCTTGCAGCCACTCAGTATTGAGCACAATAGTATCATAATTGCTCCAAGAGTCAGATGTAGGCGAGAGCAAGATGCATAGCAAGTAATTCGGATAGTTGTTAAATGACTTCGTGCTTCATATTGAATAATGTCATCATTGGTTCGGTCCCAATGCCCGATATCTCTTCTGATACGAGATTGCTTGGCGGAGAGCGTTTGGAGCGACACCAAGAAGCAATATATTTCCATATTGCTATTGATCGATCTGCGGGAGGAGGAGCGAGCGGTACCTAATGACGTCGTCGTGGATCATCCACATCTGTGCAATATATATAGTATATATCTAGTCCAGGGATTGGCCTAAACCTCCTTACATCTCTATCTATCCACCAAAGAATAATGGCATACGATACGGCTACTCTTCAAATTGCTCGAAATCTAACCCAGACTTCAGATTCTCCCACCCAAACCACTTCTGATAACGCAAACATGCTTTGGAATGCAATTCTTAACCACCATTTTCCATCTTACAAAGGATACGGAATTGCTTTTGACATACCAAAAGTAAGAAGTGCAGCAGAGAACTTTTTCAGGGTCAAATTGGCTCGTGAAAAGGATAGCGTTGTAGTTGTGGTGGCCTTGCGTAGAGCTGGGGATAACGAGGAAATGGGGAGAAAGGTCTTACACCACGAGCTCGTCGAAAGCATGGAGAAGGAGCTCGACAACACAGATTTTGATATTATCTATGGGGTCGCTGGTGTTGGTCTTTCTTCCTCTGTCGTCATGGTTGTCAAGGGAGGTCATCCTGAGATCGTTCAGGACTGGATCTCTGACTCCACATCGGAAGCGGCATACAAAATGGTGCATAATTTGGCTCAAACAGTGGGGGGCATGGCTGATATACAGTAGATGACGATTTCACAAGCGTCTCCTGTAGTTCATGCATAGATACACACCTGGCAGCATTGGTTTGAATTGAAGCAACTAGAATTATATTATGGTTTTGTGCAGGGACGCCTTCCTGAGAGACGTGGTTACAAACTAGTGATGACCCGATTAATAACTCGGTCCTTTTAGATCACCAGGCCTGGTAAAACCAGGAACTCCTGACGATTACGAAACGGGGATGCCTGCGAACTCGTCCAATCCTAGACTGAGGTTGAGATTTTGAACGCACTGAGTAGCTGCGCCTTTCAGCAAGTTATCCAATCCACCCTAGAAATACATTCGAATCTTGTTAAGGAGAGATGGCACTCAAAAAACGTAGATACGTACCGTCACCACTACACGTTTTCCAGATGAATGAACTTGGATTCCACCTACTCTCCACCCATGCTTCCCTTCGATGTCACGGAGTTCAACTACGTCATTCAGATTTGATACATTCAACAAGGGCTCGCCCTTGTAGCGTTCTGAGTACAGCTGCTTAATATCCGATGCTCGAAGCTTTGAATCCTTGAGTGGGGCGGACAACACCGAAATAATCCCACTGAACCAAGGAGCGACGCTGGGCGTGAAAGCTAGCTTGAACTGGGCATTTGAGCCTGGGGGCAGAAGGGAGCTGAGATGGTGCCCGGCCTCGCGTTCGTGGATGTGATCGGTGAGGGAGTATGTCTTTACGCCACCACCCAGAGATTCAGCTGTGACTTTCGCTACTGTTGTTGGCAAGCCAGATTCGTCCACCTGACCCGCCTTCGTCCCGGCACCGCTGTATCCCGAAATTCCAAAGATTGTTGGATACGTGACTGGATCGAGATATGGAAGTAATGGAGCTACAAGTAATTGCGTTGAGGTAGCATAGCAACCGGGATTTGAGATTCGTTTAGACGATCTGAGAGCATCGCGGGAATAAAGTTCTACCAAGACAGACACATGATAACAAGCAGCGTAAATGAATTATTTCGTACAACTACATGAATACATATTCAGATCCTCTCACCCGGAAGTCCATACGTCCAGTCTTTTTCAAAGCGATAATCAGCACTTAGATCGACAATGACCCCTTTGCCTTTTGCACCGTCGATAGCTTCGACAAAGGGTTTGCAGATACCGTTTGGCAAGGCCATTACCCAAGCGTCTACTTCTCCGTTCTCCTCCATTGACTTGACATCATTGGGAGTAAGTGCTTGATAGGTAACCTCCGACTTTTTATAGCCCTTGAGCTTCGTTCCGGCAAGCTCACGAGAGGAAACGTGCGAAAGGGCGAGAGAGGGATGGTTGTCAATCAGAGAGATCAATGCTTGACCAGTGAATCCTCTGGCACCAACGAGAGCTACACGCTTAGGTTCGATAGCCGTTGCATAGCCACGAGAAGCTCCAGTGTGCAATCCCAGTGCTTGGCCGGTCAATGTAGGACGTAGGGCGGAAGTAGAGAAACCCCGGGTCCCCGTTGGTGGCGTTGAGCTGCTGGGAGAGGGAGCGGCAGAACGATTTGGTGGTGGAGGGCCAACTGGTAGATATATGCGTTCAATCCGGCCTTTGTCCTCGAATACCTTGATGACTCCTTCAACCTCTCTAATGTCTTGTATGCCGTACCAGAATAGGCTCCGACCTGCTCTGGTAAAGCTACCATCCGCCCTCTCCAAGTGCCAAGCACGATTTTCATCGTTTGCTCTGGCTGTCCAGAACAGTTTGCGGTGATCCTTCTTGATAGCATTGAACACGTTATCGATCACGCCGTTGAGGATTCCGTTGCGAGAGGGGAGGAATTTGGTCATCACGGGGACCTCGCCAGGTGGATGGCTAACTATGGCGATAGCATCAAACGGCTCGTCTCCATAAATGGTATAAGGGGTCTTTTTGAGATCTGTAAGAACCCCTGCAACCGATTGAAGGCCAGCCAAAACGTCAGGATCCCTGTCGTGAATCACCTGGCGAATGCGATCTGGTCCCACCGCGTCGAGAGAGCTTTGTTTGAACAACTTGTATCCCCGTCGAATAAGGGTGCCTGCACCGCTATCCGTGAATAGTTCCTTTTGCAAACTGTCTGCGGAGATAATAGCAACACTTGATGTCCGAGGAAGATGGTCGAGAAGCTCCTTGATCTCCCGGATCTTGAGTTTTGTTCCATACTTAACCCAAGACTCTTTCATCAACGAATCATATTCCTGGATCAGACAGTATTTAGCAACCTTTTTTGACCTCTGGTAACGATTCCTCACCTCATCGAGATTGATGACATCAATCTTCTCACCCGTGATACCGTGGTGAAGCCCGCCTTTATCATTCAAGAATACTATTTTGAGAGGCTCCAATTCCTTTGCAAGTTCTCCAGCAGCGACGTCGGCGTTCACATTGAGAAGTTGGCCTTCGTTTGACCACGCTAGGCTCGTGAGAATTGGCAGCGCTCCGGCCGTTATAGATGCCTCGATGGGTCTCTTGTCGACACGAGTAATTTTTCCCACAAGACCATACTTTTCTCTATCGAGGAAATCGGCAGTAAAAACTCCTGTGACAATGGGACGAGCCCTAGTCCCAAGTTTCTCAAGAGCGCTGACGAGTCGCAAGTTTTCTTCAGCGAAGACACGGCGAGCGATCTGAAGCGTCTTTGCATCTAAATGAGGCGTGTTGGACCGTGACCTACTGATTCTGGTAGAACAACATACCTGTAATACGAATACCATCGATGTAATCCGGGGTCACTCCTTCAGCTTCAAGAATCTCGTTCAGTTGGGGTCCGGCTCCATGAAGGACAACGGGACAGAGGCCAACTCGATACAAGAAGCTGAGGCTTAGAGCGAGCTCATCTAATTGATCTAATACGGCTCCTCCGATTTTGATAACGGCAAACTTGGCAGGTTGGGATGGATTCGATGAGGCGGTGAAGATCCGGAGATATCGTTCGACTTCACGTTTGGTGCCGATGCTGTATAAAAGTCGAGTAATAGTGTCCTATCGAGTTGAAATGGAAACCGTCAGCCATGTATACGTGCAGAGTGGAAGATTGCTGACTCTGTCAGCTTGGGCGATATTGCCAAGTGCCCTCGTGGCACCTGCAACACGGACAAAGGGAGGGTTTCCGGCCACCAGAGCCCGAGCAAGAGCCTTAGAAGGTCGTGCAATACGTCGTACAGTCAGCATTGAGTGAGCTATCCTACGCTGAGATGGCAGATCGTGCTGAGCTCAATGGTTCAAATTTTAATTCGATTGCTGATATTCTCCCAATTCAGACTCAGCTAATTTTGAGGACCCTAGCAGATTCTTCGGCTTTAGGTCCGATGCGATGATGACGTATTGAGTACGATTCACTTCATACGATCTTTTCGATAGGTGCATGTCGGGGTCGACGGCCAACTTATTGACCGTACAGGCAACGACCCACCGTGGACCCAACCATCGACCCAGGCCCGGCTGATGGGTCGGGCCGCGGCAACACTAGCCATGGGCATTCACCGTTACGGTTGTGGAAACGGTGGTAAAAGATCGGTCCAAATCGTGATCGAATCAGTTGACAACAGTGACAGTTGGCCGCGGAAATCCGACGAGGCACCAGGCGACATTCATGCGGAAGGAGACCGATCTCACTCCGACAAACGATCGTCCCTTTGCATTACAACCACTCTTTCCCACCATTTCCTCCAGACAAATCATTTTATATCAACTCTCTCGGCGCGCCGGCGCTCATGTCGGTATACTTGTCGGTATACTACAGGGTGCACCCACTGGTTCGTCTCTACTACAGTAATTCGCAGTTTTGTCAGGCCCTCGGTCGGGCTTTAGTTTATGTCCGCGTGGGGCACACTGGCGACTGGCGAACAAAGCCTCTGATTTTCGGGGTTTAGGCCCGGCCTCGACGCTGTATATACAATACATATCTTAATAGTTCAAGTCAGCGGAATAATCGAGGAGATAACGACAATAAAAATGGAGAGTTGTCTGTGTTTTGGATCGAGAGAAGATTGAGGGAAAAGAGGATCATGGTGATGAGGGAGAGAAAACATGCGGAGGTTGAATTCTCGATCTAGCCAAACCACACACGATTACAACAATCACAAAATCATACTCCACACCAAACCTGACAAATGTCTACTTCCTCCCTTGTGATTCCAGGGGACCAACCTCAAGAGGTGGTAGAGTGGAGCAAAGCTAATGTGCAGAATTTTTTGGAGGCTAATAAGGCCGGGTATTACGTCGAAGATGACGACATTAAGACTCTTGAGCAGAAGAAGGTTACAGGAAGGATTCTGCTGGGATTAACATCCAAGAGGCTTGAAAATTATGGACTCGTAGAGGGTGCTGCAGATCTCATTGTGATGATTGTGGAGCAGTTGAAGGTGGAAAAGGGGCTAGTTCAACCACCCACCGCAGAGGCTGGTGAGTCAATTTTTGCATG
>WSTZ01000295.1:0-23005 GCA_019632295.1 Tulasnella sp. 418 | reverse complement strand
TGATACTAAAATTAGGATAAGCGTGAGGGTTCCCGATTTGTCGCCGAGATTTACCTGAATCGGGATCAGACCCTTGTGTGATGTTTATTGTTTTTTGGACTAGCAGCCCATTCCACCTCCCACCTTTCACGCTCTTTTAGCCAATAACGACAAAATGCCGCGTCGTATGAGATATTCTGTCATTGTGACTTTCTTTGGTATTCTCTCTTTACTTTACGCAACTTCTGTCTTTGTTCGCGACTACGAAATCGTGCCTCGCCGTTCCCCGCATCAGGAGCACGACCATCACCTTGATAATAAAAAATCGGAACCTGCACCTGCACCCGCTACTCAGGATCGTGGTTTACACCCTCTTCCGCCAGAATGCGATTATTGTGGCCCGACAGACACACTGTGTAAACAATACGGGTGAGTGCACCTTTGTAGGATCACGCCATTTTGTTACCTTTTTGCTTACATCATTTGCATCCACTTAGGGAGCATAATCTCGCCCGATCACGCGCGTATGAAGGCACAAACGCTCGACTGAAACGCGTCATTGCAAAAGCTCGTAGAGGCGAGCCCGTCATTATATCCGTGCTCGGTGGCTCAGTAAGCAAAAACTCCCTTACTTGTGTGCTGGGTTTGTATTTGCTGACAATATCTCAGGTCACTAAAGGTATCCCTACTACAAATCAAAGTCGATTATTCGTACTCATGATTCATACCAGGACACGGCATTCACCACGTGGACCACGAGAACTGGTCCAACAAGGTCTTCCTGTTTTGGAATAGGACGTTCCCTCATCCAGATAATGTATTCATAAACGGTGCTGTACCAGCTGTAACAAGTTCATACTACATGACCTGTGCATTAGAACACATAGGTACGCACTCCTCTATGCTGCTGGATGATCTCTGACCTATGCCCTCTCTCCTCAGATGCCAACTCCGACCTCATTTTAATGGAGATGTCGATTAATGACACGACGTAAGTAGCCTGCTGTTGTATTAGTGGTATGGTTTACATACTTTGATTGCTACCGGGCAATAGGCAACCGGTTTTCATGGAAGGTATGGTAGCCCTCTGTATCAGTCATCAACGGTTTTCTGATTTTATCGATCTCTGTAGCATTCGAATGGCTCGTTCGGCGACTGCTGAGGCTACCAAATCGTCCAGCAATAATAGATACCCAGATCTTGGCTCTGTCATTTGACCAGATTTTGATGGGTGGAGACGTTCATATGGGTATTACGCAATACTATGATATTCCGACAGTAAGGTGCGGTCTTGTGGCGTAATAATCTAATACAACATGCTTACAGAATTGTGCTCAGCTTGAAGAATGTAATTGCTGGACACATCATGCGAGATGCGCAACTGGAACACGACTTTTTCGAAAATCCGCAACAAGGCGTAGATCTACGACACGTATGTATCACTTCTCTTTTGCTACTCCTTTCGGTTTAGTGACGTATTTTGATCTCAGATGAATGTCAATGGTCACCGTATGCTCGGCGAGCTGTTGGTTTCTTACGTTCGACGTCAAATCTGCGATGAAGCTCGGTATAAGTTGCTGTATGATTCTATGGAGCGATCTGATTCGATGGCGCGGCTACTTCCGTCGATTGACACTGTCGAGGAGTTACCCAAAGTAAGGACTTCCTTATTGGATACGCGGAACTAGTGCTGATTTTCAGTCCCACAGATGCGACTATACTCCAAGTATCATGCAAATGAAACAGCTCCTGATCTTAACCCAACCTGCATGTCTATGAACAGCAAAAAGAATCCGCTGAAGCCCGTTTCAACCACTGGATGGTGCGTGTTTTTCCCCCTGATGTGACTGAACACGATGGGTGCTGACACAGCTTTTGATATAGGGTTGAATGGTCCTGGAAGGACAAACCATATCTCATCGCCAAAAATCCAGGTGACAAGGTTACATTTGAAATCAGAATCGATTCTTTGGGTTCCGTCACGATGTCGTATCTCCGCTCCAAGACGTTCGGTCTTGGGAAACTCAAGTGTTGGTTGGATAATGATGTTGCTAAAGCCAAGGTTTTATCCGGGTATTGGACATATGATAAGCTGTAGGTGGAATTGAGTTCTCATACCAGAGCTCCTGTCCCTTACATTTTTGTTTTAGGAACTTGGTTAGGGATGATTACATTGTTGTGGGAGGTTCACCTGGGAAGCATCTCCTGAATTGTGAGATTCTCAAAGAGACCGATGATCCAAAAGGTGGACATGAGTTTAGGATAGTGGCAATCACGACGTAAGCCCCCTTTTTTCCACTACTTGTGGAGAGAATCTTCAACTCATGCCGTTGAACTTCATTGCAGCACATGATCGGGGCTTGTGTTTGAGTTGCATTTTTAAGTATTTATTGACACGCTATATCATTTCTCAATGCTTTCATTTTATTGTTTACACTGGCATGTCTGGACAGAATCGCTTTTTCATGTTGCTTGAATGAACAGGACATTCTGGGTTGATCGAATTATGTCAATGAGACAATTTAATCACTTATCTAGGCAGCCTTAGCTGGAACACCTACGAAAGGTTAGGATAAGAGGTTTCGGGAGTAGAGTTGTTTGGTGCTTACTAATGAAATGTTCGGGCGCAAAAGCTGTAAATCACGTGCGTCATTTGAACCTGGTCTAGAGGCGCTCCCCATCTTCATCCCCAAAGAGAGCAAGCCATCTCCCAAAAACGCACAAAGTCCTCGCCAAACGTTTATATATGACTGTCTAACTCATATTCATTGTGAAATATTGGGGGGAAAGCACTCTCATCTCATTCGTTTCAGCGGTCGCCACCCGACTGAATTACAGATTTTGTTTGTTTTTCTGAATTGTAATTGGAACTGCTGACGACGTCTTCCCCCCTTCAACAGAATAAAAAGGAGCTATGGAGTGCTTTCTTCTTTTCCCTCTTGACTACCACCATCTGTCTGAGTTCTTTTCTTAGCGTACCACCTCTCGAGTTCTTTTCGTGTCTTTTCGCGTATCATGTCGCAGTGAGTGCATTGATCTCAATGCAATATGCCAGAAGGCGATGTCATTCTCACTTCATCATTATAAGGCCATTGCTTAGCCTTGTTTCTGATGTGGAACGCACCATTCCGCGTTTGAAGGGAGCGCCGCATTTCCCTATAGGGTATGAGCTCTTTCTCTTCTTATTCTACCTCCATTCACTCATATCTTTCACTTCAGTCCTGCTGCACGACTTTGGACCCCTCTTTGTCGTAGCATCGTCTCCAAGATACCCTCCCTTTCTGATTCATCGTTAGTGAACCCCATATCTTCACGTCGAATTGCACACTGACCATCACTTTGGTTTAGTTATTTCCCCATAACCTCTGCCCGCTCCGCTCAAGACCCATACCCGGAGGAACCTGAAGATTACTTGATTGAACGGTTCCCTTGGGGATGCGGTAATGAGTTGGAATGGCTCGAGTCTCTTCCACCTCCTCCTGTCAACAACAGGTGCTATGTACCACCCAGCACGTTCGTTCTCGACTGGGTCAAGGACCAACAGGATCATATCATTGTTCTTCCGACTCGTAGTGAATGGGTTGTTTCAGCCAAAGAGCATGCAGAGTATGCACTCCTCCTGTCCTCTGTAAACATTCCCGTCGAGGCTCAAGAGTACGTCCCCATTCAACCTTCTTTTGATGTTGAGAGCTGACGTATATGTAAAAAAAAAAAAAAACAGTAGTTATATGACCAATGTCATGCGAAATATGACCGATGTTGCATTCAACTTGGAACATATTGATGGAGGCAAGCATCGCTTTTGGAATGAATCAGTCCCGGTTCCGATTGATCCTGAAGATCCGCCCCATTGGAGTGTCGAAGAGGCAACTGGATCTTGGGTTCACTTGACTGTTATCGAGCAACCCAAGCCAGAGCCGCAGGAAGATGCTTCATCTCCATCGTACGTATATCGTCGGGTCCCAGTATTGGCATCCATGTCTAACTCTGCACTTATAGGCCTCAGAAGCGGGTCAAGAAAAGGACCAAGATTGTGCAAAAGCTCAAAGCTTTGCGTAACAAGTTCTTCTGAATCACGAATCTCCATTGACATATAAACCTGCCGTTGTTGTTCGTCATTTCCGCATTTCCCTCTCAGTTTCCGCTTGCATGTATCTGTTTATTTTGTATTTATTATCAAAGGCATGTATCTATCATTCGTCCACGCATACGTACTATAAGCCTGTATCATTTGTTGTCACCCATGTATCCGGCAGGTTTATTCTAGAATGGAGATTTTCGTTGCTTGTATTCTTTGATTTGTGCGAGTGATCGAATTCATGCTCAATTCATCAGTTCATAGTACTAAACTTACAAATTTGTTCGAGTGCATGTGGGTGGATGCGACAGAGTAAATCTGAGACCCGCTTTATGACGGATCATTCTCACTCCGACATCCCCCAGGAATCTCCCCATGGCCTGATAGCGAGAACATGTGTCTTGTGCAACGTTGAAATCCTGATTTGAACTCTCTCTAGAGCGCCAGCTCTGAAGAAAAAGAGTGGTGGCGACGCCATGTGACTAGAAAGTTGAAGAGGAACCGTATAAGGGATGTGACCCGTTGACTGATGAATCCTTTACCGAGAAGGATGATAGATTTCAATTGTGCTCCTCAGTAGTGGCATATCCAATGGTCCTGACGCGTTCCAAGTCAAGGACGATGAGATTATAGATGGTCAAAAAGTTTTTTTATGGCCGGGTGTTCCCACAGTTCTTGATACGCAATGACTCTACCAATCATAGTCCCCTCAGTCCAGAACCCCCGATCGTGTACCAGAGAGCTAGAAACTCGCTCTTGAAAACGGACCTCGTTCAAGAGGAGGGTAAGCCTTATTCTTCTTGTAAGAACCTGGGTTCTTACTGGAGACTATCACGCTTACACCCTAATCTCAGACTCCTTTATTACTCTAAAAGGGGTACAAGACGTGGGTAGGTGATAGACTAAAGAGAAAAGACTAGGTAGAACAAACATAGTAGACAAATGCATCGGCCCGGGGGTAGCCCGGTCCTTACACTTCTCTAGGATAAGTTCGATCACTGAGACCTGTAACCCGAGGAAGAAATTGCGACATCCGAACCTCAGGCTGGATCAAAGATATACATCATTGCATATTGTCGCCCTCTATGCCAGCTTACCTCCCATTTTCTAATTCATTTAAAATTCTCCAGAGATTACTGCCCTCTCTAACTCTTACCACATTTAAGCGCCCTCTGTCATTATCCATCGTAACCACAATTGAACCTCGCTGCCCATTCCTGGCTAACACTCGTGATACATTTCAGTTGTCCTCACTATGGTATCTAGGGCTGGGGGGACATAACTCAAAAGTGAACCCGCGGCATTACAATAGATCTAGCTTAGTATTATCGGGACTAGAGGGGACACTAGAGCCCTCCAAAGAGATGAACGCTTGCTGGATACTCGGCTCTCGGTTCCGCAAATATCGTTCCTGAGCACACGGATTTGGGGCTATGTTCCCCGCCTCTCGCGACGCTATTCACCAATATGGTCTCACAGATTTTAGAATCAGCCTTCCTTTGGCCGACTCTGTGGATCTGTAATAATGATGATGAGGTCCTGGTTGTGCATCATCCATGGCCCTTCACCCCAAAACCCAAATACTGCTGATCAAAACGTGTATCATTCATTTTGAATTTGACAAGTCTCCGCCGAACAAGAATGGGGACTTGTTCTGAGGGGCAATATCGAATATTCCGTTACCAACAAAGTGGAATACTGCCGGCAAACATTCTATACATCACGCTTCTTCATAGCCTGAGTACCATTATAGATAGATTGATGTATCGGCTCTGAGGCATCATGAGCATCTCTGATAGCATGTCAAAAGTCAATATTTTACGTTAGCAATATTAGAGTAGATCCCGTGCCTGCACGAGCTTGGGCGGCGATCAATCTTAGAATACCTCCAACTTCCTTTGAGGGCAGACAGTACACATTATCCATATGCTTGGCAGGATAAATTGACTGGCGCGCAACATGATCTGCCTGTCAAAGCCTATTGTCAATCAAATTCAGAGCTATACCAGTACTCACGGTACCGAGTATCAATGAGACTTGAGCCATAGCTTAATTTCATCCAGATATGATATGCGGCGAGGCTTGGTTCTGTCCGGAAGTGCACAGGTTCAATTCGCGAGCTGAGGTCATGGGGGACTCCTACTTTTGGCAGCATCCGTTGTGGTGACGTAAGCTTTGTCGATGCTTGTTCGTTGGTGGTCAGGACGGTCGGGTGTACATTTCTGAACCGTCATTCTACAACTGGTAAGGATTCTGGCTGCTATATATAAAGATGTATAGATGGGTCATTATTGATTGCTCTGAGACTCCTAGTGGCGCCACCTGGTCGTCTGCCCTTACAACATGCCTAGATTTGTCGCCCTCACTGTAAATTCATGAATCATGTCCGTGAGATCACTATGGGCTGTCACCTTCCAATTACTTTCAAAGGTCTGTGAAACGCGGTTAAGCTATATGACTTGGCCTCAAAGTTACTCGGAGTATGCTAATTAGGAAAGTCCCCTGCCACGGATTCCGGAGCTTTTTTAGACAGGCTTGGCACTTTCATCGCCTGCCGTAGTCTCAATCCTATCGCGGCACTTGCTCTCTCATGTTAAGCATAGAATAAGCCACATCATACCCACACCAGCTGCGCTATCAATAGTACTGTATGTTTGTTGAAGTATCACGCGCGATCGGACCATTCTGAGCCGTGACGGTGACTTCAACGTCACATTTTCTTTTCGCCTTTCGTTTCACCTTAATAGTTTCATCATTATCCGGCGTCGTTTATACGCTTAATTGGTAGTTTAGTTTCATGTCTTACACATGAATTTGTAGCTCTGTTCTCAGCCGAAGCAAGAGACAGAAGCGATCATTTCTCTAGTATAAATTCCTCTTGTATTCCTGTCTGGTAGGGCACGGATTGTACTTACTGTGCCCGCCTGACAGCGTGTTCTCGAACGTCTCTATTGCCTTACTAAGCTCTCGCGACTTTCATCTACTTTCCGTCGTTCTTCCTTCCCTTTTTGTCGTTCCCACTCCCATTCTTCCGCCATAACCCTTAAACTTCAATGGTGTTCAAGCAAATTGTTCTAAGTCTTGAGATTGTGAGCTGATCAATGAATCTATTTTTAGAGATTTTGCTAAGGATAAGTCGTTGATCTGGTGCACTCCTTCAACGAACTTGTAGAAATGATACAAAGGTCTAAATGGAGCAGATTTTGTATTGCCTCAAGGCCACTTTCACTTCATCACATTGATTTGAGCCCGGGACACCCGTCAGGACAGTTCCGCTAAAAGTATGCTTTTGGGGTTAGCCATGATTTCCAACGTCCTCGAGGCTCCACGGTCTGGTGATCTAGGAAATGTTGAAGCATATCACGTGCTATCGAACATTAGTAATACAGTTTCTTGATTTTACGCGTTCACTCTGGTATATTCTTTGATATCAACCACTGAACCACTTATTTAATATTTAAAGGTGTGTTTAGATACTGTGCAAATATAACGAAGATTCAACCTTTTAATCGTTTATTCGATTCCCATTAACGCGCGACCGCCAATTCTCTAATATCCGCTAGCCGGGAACGTTAGATTTCATTATACGAATCTCAAGTAATATGTACTATAACTCAACAAAAATGGTGGTAGGAGCAAAATTTGCGTGCTCAGCCGTTGACGGCTTAAATGAGGTAGATGCATGTTTACTGAGCAAACTGTGGGATCTTAGTCATCCGGCAATCAAAAGCCGGGGCTGCCCGGGGCTGGGCTGTCAAATTAAAAGTCGTCTACGCGTACGTACTATTACCTTGTATCATTTTTTGTGACCCATGCATTCGGCAGGGCTATTGTAGAAGAATATTTTCATTGGTTGTTATTCTCGATGATTCGCGCGAGTAAAAGTGATCGAGTCCATGCTCAAATCAGCAGTTCATGGTACTAAGATTACAACATCTGTTCGAGTGCAGGAGCTACGTGGGTGGATGTATCAGAAGAAACATGAGAACCGCTTTATGATGGATCATTCTCACTCCGACATCCCCCAGGAATCTCCCCATGGCCTGATAGCGAGAAAGTGTGTCTTGTGCAGCGTTATAAACCTGATTTGGACCTCCTCTAGAGCACCGGCCTTGAGAAAGCCGAGTGGGTGGCACTATGTGACCAGAAAGTTGAAGAGGAACCATCTAAGAGAAGTAACTCGAGGTGTGAAAGTTGACTGATGAATCACTTTACCGAGAAGGATGCTAGACTTCAATTGTGCTCCTCAGAAGTGGTATATCCAATGGTCCTGTCTGCTTCAATAGCGACGAACAGTCGTAGCGTAAACCTAGAGTTGAGGGGTGGAGCCTACTATCTTGGCCAAAACTGACATAGTAATGAAGCATTTGAAGGGAGTTGTCTTCGAAACCAGTTTAGTCTATTGGATCTTGGGTATTGGATCGTCATCAAACCCTACTTGCATCGGAAGCTCGGGGAGGGATCTCTCTGGTGAGATAATATAAGGTGCAAAGAGCTAGGGCATAGACATCGATGAGGATATTTGAGGTACAGTACCACTCGTCCGCTCCGGTAAGGCCAGAAGAGATACAGTAAAACATTTTCTTCCCAATCCTCTATCGCTCTTCCGAAACAGCGACAACGTTTGTTAAATATTTCTGGTTGTTCTCGACTTCTATTCTTCTCTCCGTCAGCTTTTCCTCTGAGTTATAGACCTAGTCGCGAGATGATGCCGCAAACTCGTTGACGGCTTTTAATCAGAAAACTGCGTTTTATTCCCATGAGCATCTTGGTGTTAGAATTACTGCGTCGAATAGCTGAGAAGCAAATGCCAAACATTGCATCACCAGTTGGGTTGAGTAAGAGGATGTGTACGCCGTTCGAGACATGGGAATCGGATGTATTATTGCTGAGTCATGGTGTTGCTTCGATCGCAATCGCATCGGAGTCTTGAATCGCATTTAATGCTTGAAGGGTCGAATCGGACTGAATTGTAGGTAATCAAGAAAACACTGATGATGAAGATGTCGAGTCTCACGCGTTCCAAGTCGAGGATGTCGAGATGACAGATGGCAAACAGGTCAAAAAAAGTTTGACCTGACGGCGCCGGCTGGTTGCACCCGGTTTTCCCACAGTTCTCGATACGCAATGACTCGACCTAATCTTAGTCTCCTTCAGGACCCCCAATCGTGTACAGTGTACAGTGGAGATCAACTGCATAAGCAGATCTCCATTCTCTATCCACTAAATTAGACGGTATAAATTAACTATATCAGGTGGGTGAGAGACCAAAGGACTCGTTCTTCGTTTTTCATATTGGTATCAAGCCAGCATTCTCCAGAGTCAATGGCCGCTACTCGCTGGGCATACGTAAAATCGTATGAACTTCCGGATCCAATTCTACCCAATACATATATGGTGGTCCGGCTTGACGGACAGTCATTTCACAAGTTGAGTTTGGTGTTTCCGCTAACCCAGCAAAAGTGACTCATATGGTACTCTTCCCAGGTTCTCTGACGCTCATGGATTTACGAAACCCAACGACATAAGAGCCCTTGAGCTGATGGATAGGGCTTCCTCTAAGGTCATGGAGTCATTTCCAGACATTGTGTTAGCATTTGGAGAGAGCGATGAATATAGGTGAATCACCCTTTTGTATATGCTGTGCAAAAATGCCTAAGACTATGTAGCTTTTTATTACAGAAATCGTGTTCACTGTTCAATCGTCGCCAAAGGTGCACTTCTAGTTCAGCTCCATTGCTACAAGTCATGCTGATGATCTACCTCTCTATCCAAGCAAGATCTTGACGAGTATCACATCTTTGTTCACCTCGTCCTATGTTTTCTACTGGACAGAATTCTTTCCAACAACTCCGCTTCAGTATCCTCCTGCATTCGATGGAAGAATCGTGGTATATCCAAGCGGTCAAGAGGTTAAAGATTATTTTGCCTGGAGGCAGGCTGACAGTGAGCCCCTTTCCTACCACTTACTATTGATACTTGAGTTGATTTGTGATGATCAGCGCACATTAATAATCTGTATAATACAACCTTCTGGACTTTGATACAGAAAGGCGGACTAACAACGACTGAAGCTCATGCAAGGCTTCGAGTAAGTTGACACCGTACCTCGGAGAGTGAATCAAGATGATTTAAGTCTAAATTGATAGGGTACTGTGTCAAGCCAAAAGAACGAGATTTTATTCTCCCAATTTAATATCAACTATAATGACATGGATGCTCGATTCAGGAAAGGGAGCGTTTTGGTCTGGAATTCTTTAGTGCGTAAATGAAGGACAACATCGCACGTTTTTGGTTTGGATCTAATTTGCAGTCAGAAATCAGCGCCAGAGAGCCACGAGACTACATTGGGGCAATATTTGAACGATGATTCGGCTTCCCAACAACCCTCATCTCCTGGTATCGAAGGGTCTGATTTACTAAGCGAAGGATCCGCAAAAGGATTGACCGAAGACCCGCAAAACCTGGTGCTCCAGAACAAAAATCAGCGAGGAATGAGCAAAAGAGCTCAGAAAAAGCAGGCGAAGAGGGACAGAGTCATTGCAACTTTACACTGTGATGTTATCAAGGATGCCTTCTGGCTTGAACGCAATGAAATCCTAGGTTGAACTTGGGGTCCTCCAGATTTATTTGATGTGGGGTTACCAACTTTCATTTCCTACTCAATTTCTCAATCAATTCGCTACTTCAAACGGAGATCGACGATGGAAATAACAAGATCGAGTGTCAATATATTTTCCAGCCTAGCTTGGATACAGCGTAGAGTATAATGGGCCGCGAGCGCCTCGTGTGGCGCGACAACCGGCATCCCAGTTATGTCCTGATCCATCACCCAATGTCTATCCCTACCATACCGCCAAAATCAGTTAACTTTGCTACTTAATCTCGCGCATGGGGAACTTTATTAGTTATACCAATCAGCCAATCAACGTATTTGATCAACCCTTTGGCCACAGAAGTTGCCACCCAACATCCGGTCAGTATCATCAGATCACCAAGCCAACACACATATGTTGTGATTGTCCTTCAAGAAACGTGAGAAGGACTGGAGTATCGAGGAATTCAGGTTCGGGCATGGTTTCGATGGATAACAACAACGACGAAGTTGGGGTAGGTTTGGAGTTGAATTTCGATTAAAAATACTTCGCCTGCTCCTTCGCAATCGCTAGACGTCAAGTTGTGTGGATGTACGTGAATAAAGTCGTTGTTCTAGAATAAACTTTGTTAAGCGCTTTCTCCTCCCGAGATCACATCATACGCACCCCAAAGAAGTCATGAAAAAAAAACGTGTCATCTTATCCATCAACCGCAGCATTGGCTAGTCCTTGAACGAAGACGAACATGTTCCCAAAGATGTCCACGCGTATGGGTCTTCTTTTGGATAGGGTGCACCCGCATAAGCGGTTGAGTGATATTGACCACGCCCCCAAAGTCACCAGGCCATTCATCTCTGGATCGGACTGCTCCCAGAATGTCCACTTCTTGAACACTCAATCAAAGTGATCGAGGGGATTGGTCTGTCCGAACTATCTTCCTTTGGGCGAAACGCTCATACCTGGGCGAAGTCTGCCACGTAAACAGACTTCAGGAATCAAACACCTGTTCTAGGGAGCCGAGCCGAGAGACAGATTGACGCACGGTTTAGTCATATCTGGATCTAGCACCGCCTGCAACGGTTTGAAGGTTGTCCCATCCCCGATTTCAGCAAACGCTACTTTGTTTCTGTATGGATTTTCTCCATCCATGAATTTCTTCCACTGCATCGGACGACTGGACAATTGCGGAAGTGGAAGTAGGGGATGAATGGGTTGGAGCAAACCCATTGATGGTCTTGGAAAGAGAGATAGCCTTTGGTTGGAGCATTGCCCTAGACTAGAAAACTTTGTCGCGAACTTAAGGTCGTCAGAGGCAGTGATGCACAATCCAAGGAGCAATCACGTGATATGACGTCGAAATCCAAACTGTGAGAAATTGACAACCCTCAATAATCAGAGTTGTTCCAACCCGCGACTTGCATATCCGCGCCCATCCGGGAGGATATACGTAAACCCAAAATGGGTTTTACAGGGTTTGTGACTCTGTCAAAGTACTCCACCTGCCTTTCACAAATATCATTGTCAGCTTCAGCGGCCCCGAGTCGTTCATTGGCCTCACAAGGTTGATGATTGTGAACAGCCACTGTACTCGTGACACAAAACGTGCATAAGCAACCCTCGCGCGCCCTACGCTGTGTCGCGGTGTTGTCTATCGTTTGCATCCAGTTTCTTACCCCCGGTTAGGATAGGAGAATCTCGAACACGGGATAAGATTTGTGAAGGTTATGAATTGGGGGAAGCCCGTCTAAATGGGACTTTCGTATCAAGCCATAATCCCATGTGCAAATGAAGGTGCAGTGCAGTGCTAGCTTTTGAATACCGCCTGCCGGCACTGCAGTTATATCAAGAAAATATGAAAAATGGTTTGATGACGAGAGCTCTCCTCTCGCCTCTTTTCGCTTCCAAGATGATGCTCTTTCTTTTCTTGCTGCTCAGCTCATGGATTGGTTCCATTGTCGCACCACCAACTTGTCCAGCTCCATATCCAGTGAACATCAAGGCCCCTCGAGAAAACTTATGGAAACCCCTATCGCAAGAAGAGACATGGTCCATTGAAAAGTGGCTCTTCGCCCAAAACCTGAATCTAACAACTTTGGATACAGCAAAACTGAGGTGATGTTTTCAAACCATTATATGACTACTTTGGCTGAATGGCGAACTCCTCAGTGATAATACGATCTATCTCATCGAACTTCTAACACCCAACAAAACCGATGTTTTACCATATATCGACACCACGTCTTCAAATGAGAGACGTTCGTCTGACCCAATCGAGCTCACTCGCCGACAAGCCAACTCGGGACCGCCTGCGCGCTATGCCAGGGTTATCCTGTATATGGGCGGCTTGCCTATTCCTGTCGTTAAAGAAATTACCGTTGGACCACTTCCTATTTCTAACAGCACCACCTACGCCCCGTTGTCCTACTTGTATCAAAATAGTACTGTGCCAGGAGTTGAGGGATCCGGCGTCTTCCCTTTCAATTCACGTTTCACAACTAGCCTCGAATCCGACGCTTTGTATGGTACGCTGTTTTTCCTATGAGTTATACCTTCTGACTAATACAGTGAATAGCTTTTATCCTATCCTTCACAACTCCGTTACAAGATGTCACCATGGATTTGTTTGGAGGGGTTTACACTGGTTCGGGTAATGATACTTTGACCTACTCATATCAGGTTTGAGGTTCCTCGCTAGCAGGTTCCTTGACACCAATTTTGACTGTTTTTCTCAGGGACCCAGCTCTTTTGATGGTAACTTCAGACGATTTTGGCTCTTCTTCGTTGGGCGTGGCACTGGTGCCCAGTTCCTCTCTCCCGTAGGGTGGTTTGTATATGTTGATCTATCGGGTACAGACCCCTCAAAATGGTTCCTCAAGTAAGTACCTCATCAATTGGTTTGAATTACTTAGATTTCATTGACAAAATCCTCACCAGGCGAATAGTTTACAATCATCAAGTTTTCAACTCCGTTGATGAATTTCGTTCCGCTTGGGCAAACGGTACCCTCAAAAAGGGTGTGAAGGCCGACATAGAGAACACCAAATGGGCCGAAAGAAATCGGAAAGGTTGGTCCCCGTATCACCATGCATTCTTTGATTCTGAGAATTAATATCTCATTTTTTACAGGCACACAGCGATCTCTTGACGATCGTAAGGCACCGCAATCTACATTTTCTGACGGGAGTAGGATCAAGGCAGATAGAGATGCTGGATACGTTGAATGGTTGGGATGGAGCTTCTGGACAGGTTTCAACCGGTATAGTATTTCGTCGCTTCTCGTGATACCCAGATGATGACATCAACGACATCGCTCCATAGTGATACCGGTGTTACCTTATGGGACATCAGGTTCAAAGGCGAACGTCTCATCTACGAAATATCATTACAGGAAGCCGTCGCTCAGTAAGATTGAATACACTTGTTGTTTTTGATTAATATCTCACCTTCTCGGTAGGTACGCAGGGAACGACCCGGTAATATGTGAATTGTATAATTAAATAATATATGACTAACTTTTCCTTCAGGTTCAATCGACGACAGCGTATCTGGATCGACATTACGGGATTGGCTCAGAAGTTACGCCAGCGCTCTCAGGTAACGTTCGGACTCTCGGTCAGCTGCAGGATAACTGACTTGTCCACTCAAGGGTATGACTGCCCACATCAAGCGCTCAAGCTCAACGCCACCTACTGGACCGAAAGTACCTACCATGTCATTCCAGATGCTATCTGCATCTTTGAGGTCAGTTTTCTTGGTCCTTAGCTAGGCTGTGATCACTAATTTGGTTCGAAGCTTGATCTTGGGTTTCCCACATCAAGGCATGCAGATACCACGGGCAACTGGTATGGGGCTACGAAGGGCACAGCATTGCACATCCGAACGATGGCCACAGGTGAGCACTGTTCTTCTACTAAGAATGATAGAACCTAATCAATCGCTCTAGTTTGTACGTTTTTCAGATGAAGCCTTGATTGCAAAGTATTGACAACTATTCATACAAGATAACTATGACTACATGTTTGATTACATTCTCTACTTAGAAGGAACGATTGAGATTCGGGTAGCAGCTAGTGGATACCTACAGGTCAGTAAGTTTAGCGGAATGAAGCGGGCGGGTATTGACCCTTCAGATCAAAGGCTACATACTGGGACGACCAACAGGCCAACTACGGGACTCGAATAGAGAAGACCACCATGGGCAGTATTCACTCCCACGTCCTCAACTACAAGGTCGACCTTGACAGTAAGCGCCTTCACATCATAAGTACTACCTCCCCTAACGATTACTCTCCCTACACTCAGTCCAGGGGACTAGTAACTCGCTCCTGAAGACGGACCTCGTTCAAGAGGAAGGTAGGCCTTATTCTTCTCTGGGATGAATTTGATCACTGAGACCAAGTTTTGAAGTTACGCTACCGTGGTCCGACCCCGAAGATGGCGTTACACGACAGTTACGTGCCGATCGTCAATGGATTTCTACTGCAAGTACCTACGCTTTTATCATAGAAAATGGTCAATCTTGACGTCTTCTTGCAGGAATCCGCGTTTGATCTTGGGAACAACGGCCAAACGATCTACACCATCGGTAATAAGAACGCCCTGAACGCTTGGGGCTATCCCAAGTCATACAGAATCATGCCAGGTTATCATACCTCACACAATGTGGGTTCTATGATTATTATGACGCGACATGATGTGATATAATCTTGATATTTGCACTTTTGTCCCAGGCCGTTGTTGGGTCACAGCGGCTTCTTAACAATGCTAGATGGGGGGAGCATGACCTCTTTGTACTACGCCACAAAGACACCGAGATTTGGAGCTCATCCACATGGAACCAGCATTTGCCTGTGGCACCCCCTATTGACTTTAGCAAGGTTGGTGTCTCTGGCCAGATCTCTCTGGCTCATTGTCAATGACTTTCTGTAATTCAGTATCTCGAACCGGCTGAGGAAATTGATCAGCAGGATCTCGTGGTATATATCAATGTTGGCATGGTACGAGACATATCCAAGCTTTCGTGGAGGCATGACTGATTTGCATCGCTAGCATCATCTTCCACGCGCAGAAGATACTCCAAACACCCTGTTTACGGATACTCGTTCATCATTTTTCTTCAGTCCATTCAATTATTTCGATGATGAGCCTTCCCGGGACATTACCAATGCCATTCTCCTCCAAGGCAACAGTGAAGGTCAATATGAAGTGGCTGAGGGGGGAACAGGAGATGACGAACAGCAGTGCCTTCTGCAGAGTGATCCCATGCTATCTTACATCGATCACATATATTATGACGCTCCGGACGCTTGAAACAAGACGTTATTCAGAGTTTCTGCCCATCCCGATGACTCAACATATTGGACACGATTCGAACTTGTATATAAAGTTTAGTAGTAGTTACGGACGCTTTGTCAGCAATAAAGATTCCATGTAGGGGTTGCATCTCAACACACAATTAAAGAGCTCAGCGGAGTGATTTGCGTAATGAACACTCAACCTGGGGAAGAAATTGCAGCAGATGCATTCCCACACATTATCGCCCTCTATGCCCGCTCACCCTACATTGTAATCCTTTAAAAAATTCTCCAGAAGTATTGCAATCTCGGACTCTTACTATATTATAAGCGCCTTCCGGCTTTATCCCATCGTAGCCATAACCAAAACCCCACTACCCATTTCGGGCTGACACTCGTGATGCATTTCAATTCTCCTCACGACTATATTTAGGGCTTAAGATCATTTATCACCTCATGGTGAGCCCGCATTTCGATAGATCCAGCTTGGTTTATTCGGGACTAGAGTCTTCCAAAGAGATAATGCTTGCTGGATACTCGGTACTCGGTTCCGTCAATATCAATCCTTAGCTACACGCTTTTGTGGCTATGTTTGCCAAGCTCGCCGCCTCACTACTATTGAATTCCAGAAACCCAGTTTCTTTGGCCGACTTTGTGGCATGAATCTCAACTCTAGTATTGACGTTGAGGTGACGGTCGTGCATCATTGATAGACCTTCACCCCAAAATGCAGATATTGCCGATTGAAACGTGCTCATTCGTTCTGAACTTGAATAGGTCTCCTCCGAACAAGAATTGGGGACTTGTCATGACAAGCGTTATCGAATATTCTGTTACCAACAAAGTGGAGTACTGCCAGCAGACCTTTCATGCATCACGTTCCTTCCTAGTGTAAATAGATCGATTGATCTACAGGCGCCAAGGAACCATGAGCCTCTCTGATAGAATGTCAAAATCAGTATTTTACGTTGGCAATAGTGGAGTAGATACAGTGCCTGCACGGCCCTGGATGGCGATCGATTGTAGAATCCGGAGGCCAGCTTCCATTAAGGGCAAGGGGTACACGGCATCCTTATGCTTGGTAAGATAAATTGACGAGCGCCCAAATGATTTACCTGTCAAAAGCTTAGGATCGCCGTTCAAAGCCTATTGTCCAATGTCAATCAAATGCAGGGGCTGTACCACTATTCCCGGTACCGAGTGTCAATGAGACATGAGCCATGAGTAACTGACTTTCATTCAGCTATGTGAGGGGCTTGGCTCTGTGCGTCCAGAATTAGCCGAGGTTCAGCTCGCAAGGTGAGGCAAGGGTCACAGGGAGGATACCTTGTTAGTAACATTCCGTTGAGGTGACGTAAGCTTTGTCGATGCTTGTTCGTCGGTCATAGGACACGTCGACGCCCTTCTATACTCTAAGCTTCAATGTACAGTTGGTAAGAATTCTGGTTACTATATCTGAAGATTCATAGATGGCTCAATATTGATTACACTGCGATTCCTAGCCCTCAGCTATGGCGCCACCTGGTCATCCGCCCTCCAACAAACAGGCTAGATTCGTCGGCTTCAATGTAAGTTCATGCCTGGAGGGACTACTATGACCTGTCAACTTCCTAATTACTTTCAAGGATCTCTGTGAAATGGGGTCAGCATGACGCGGCCTAAAGTTACCCGGAGGATGCTATTCAGAAAAGCCTTCTACTACGTTCCGGAGCCTTTTTGGGTCATGTGTGGAACCCTCATCGCCTTGCCGCAGTCTCGATCTGATCTTGCTCTTTCAGGTCAAGGATGAACTCAACTTACACATCATGCCAAGAGAGCTGCGCTATTAATAGTACATTCAAGAACGTTGTTCGAAGTCGTGCTTGACATTGATTTCTAGATATTTTCATCAGAGACTCGCTGTGGATACGCCGTTGATCTGATACAGTTCTTCAGCAAACTCGTAGCATCGATAAAGAGGTCTAGAATTGAGCAGCAGAGCGTTTATTGTCTCAACAGCACTTCCACTTCATCACACTCATTTGAGCCCGGGACACCCGTCAACGGTCCCGCTAAAAGTGTGCTTTTTGGGGTTAACAATGATTTTCAATGTCCTCGAGGCTACACGGTCTGGTGATCTAGTACACTCGGCGGAAATGAATGGACAGATGTCAGAGTTACTCTTCGTAGCTTTCCATTGCCACCCGTTCGTGGCTCTCCACTGCCCCCCAAGTCTCTCGGCTCCCAAAAGTAGGAAGATAAGGGTGATGTATCGTTGACGGCATCTTAACTTACTCTTTCCACATCACAGTTCCATAGTGACTTCCAAGAAAGAGGTGGGCACGATGCGTCTCGAAGTGGACTTTGGACACGAAGTTGGGCATTTGCAGCACTTGCCCTTTGCAACACTCCATCGTGGTCTATTGTATAAATATCATTGAGAATCTGGTAGATTCAAACCATCTCCTCAGATCCCAATCTCAGAGATATCTAACCATGCGTTTCTCCACTGTCTTCTTGGTCATCTCCTCCGCTCTTCTCTTGCCGTTTACTTCGGCGGCTCCCCTTGGTCAAGACCTCTCAATTCGCGGTGACGATCACTATCCCAAATGCTATAAGTACTGCGACAAGTACAAGGACAAGTGCCACAAGGGCGACCATAAAGGCGGCGACCACAAGGGCGATGGCAAAGGCGATGGCAAAGGCGACTACCACAAGCGCGGCAAGGACGATGATGACGATGACGATCATTGCAAGAAGTGGTGCTGCTGCTACTGGAAGAAGGACGGCGATCACAAGGGCGGCGATGGCAAGGGCCACCACAAGGGTGATGGCAAGGGTGATGGCAAGGGTGACCACAAGGGTGACCACAAGGGTGATGGCAAGGGCGACTACCACAAGCGCGGCAAGGACGATGACGATGACGATTATTATTGCAAGTGGTATGACGGAGATCACAAGGGCGGCGATGGAAAAGGCGACCACAAGGGTGACCACAAGGGTGACGGCAAAGGCGACCACAAGGGCGAAGGAAAGGGCGACCACAAGGGCGACGGCAAAGGCGACCACAAGGGCGAACACAAGGGCGAACACAAGGGCGACCACAAGGGCGACGGCAAGGGTGACCACAAGGGTGACGGCAAAGGCGACCACAAGGGCGAAGGAAAGGGCGACCACAAGGGCGACGGCAAAGGCGACCACAAGGGCGAACACAAGGGTGACCACAAGGGTGACGGAAAGGGCGACTACAAGGGCGGCGACGGAAAGGGTGACCACAAAGGCGACGGAAAGGGTGACCACAAGGGCGACGGAAAGGGCGATGGCAAGTATTAAGTGGCATTGCATCCCAAGAATATTGACAGGCACATGCGTAAGTGATTACTTATTTCGAATGAAGAGCATTCTCTAATGATCACTTGTCTTATACAGCATGCTGACTTGGAGTTGCGGTTTTCGTCCCTAATCCAGTAACTTCGAACTCAGTCCTTGGTTCTCGAGCCTTCTTTCATCATTCAATTGTGCAGATGTCAATCATTCTTTCAGTGTTGTTTTTTTTTCTTTGGTTCATTCACGAACTCAATCCTTTCCTTACCCAAATACTTCTGTTTGAATTGTGCTTCCTGTTGAAAATCTCGAAACTGCTTCTGGTCGTCATGAACATTCTTCACGAACATTCTTTTTGCTTCCGGTTATTCCACAATTTCCACCCGACTTTACTGCCAAGATATCATCGCATGTATTCAATACCAGATGTCTTGTAGTTAGAAATCGTCAGAATAGCTGTCACTTCTTTCATATTGGATTGAAAAAGTTGCGCATCTCCTTGCATCAATGGACGCGAAGGATAGAGGGTATTGTAAAATCGGAATGACATCTAAGCTACATAGGCGGAAACCATTACCAGTTTAAGCATGATGTAAGAAGATTCGCGACGACGTGAATTTGAGGGGATAATTCTTTGGTACCTCCACTCCCATAGGAAATGGACCGTTGCTGACCGAGTCTTGGGGGGGATGTCCCTATAGCAAGAAATTTAGCGTATCGGTACCGTCTCAAGAAGAGATGAAGTTGCCAGATACCGTTTAGAATATCTTGCCCCATTTCCCTACGACGACGAATAATTGGCCAAACATCTGTCTGAACTTCTACATGATTACTTTCCCATCAACGACAGTGTCTTTTAATATCAGAAGCGTGATGGTGATGGTTGGTAGTGACTATCGCCTCAATATCCCGTTTTTCACCAATGGCATTCTCGGAAATGCCTAGGAATACTCACATTCATACCATGCTATAATACTGCCATGTAATATTACCACTCACCTTCACCCTTGGTTTCACGCAACAATACTGACTTGGCTTCGCCCACGGTCAGAAACCGTTTCACTTTCAATCCGCTCCGATACATCATTCATTTGGGCACACTCCATTTCAGCATCTTTCGTTTCGCTAGTGTCACCATTGTTTAACGAATCAAAACGTACTCAGCAAGAGACTCAGAACATTACTTACCAAGTAATCTTCGCTATTCATTCAGCTGCGTGCCTTTCCTCCGGGTAACGTCTGCATCATCCATTGAGGAACCGGAGCGTCTGAAGTGTCAAAGTTGAATTGATAAAACCCACTTAGCAACAGAGAAACTGCCAATTGTAGATTTTCAGCAATTGATTTTCTTGTCTGTGCTTTTCATCTGAACGCGAACATGAGCCGAATTCGTCGCAAAACCAAATTTCTATCTGACATACCTTCATAAAGAACATCGTCTCTGTGATGATATCATGATCTTCCTAGGACATTGGAGCTTTCAGATTTGCCATTTCGTTGAGGACATCAATGGTTTCCTATCCCTCTTCTCCTCCGAGCCGGGTCTACATGGGGTATCAGCGTTTCGAGGGCCTTTGGAGATTGTGGTGCGTGTATTGAGGTGAACGTGTAAAGAAGAGGTGGATACAAGGGTGGACACGTCACTGGTTCGATCGTTGCCGCGGCAGGGTTAAGAATCTGATGCACTTCCTTCCCTTGGGTTTTGATCGATGATGTCACTGCCAAGGGAGGTACGGAGAATTATCTCCGATTATATCACGTGCCAATTAGAAAATAGGCTGAACTCACTTCAACCAACGACGAGGAGAACACCTCAAATACACATCTTACAAGTGGATCATATGTCATTCTCTCTCTTCCGTGTGCTTAATGACCATTATTTCTGCAATGGACTGACTACAGCGGATGGACTTGCCTGCAAAAGATTGCGTACGCCCAGGCGGGATTGCACTTTTTTTCGAGTTTGGATTGAGACTGTTACCCCTTTGGCTTTTAAGAGCGGTCCTGAACCCACTTTTCTCTTTCTCTGACTATCTTTCTCTCTGATTTTGCCCTCTGCGTATTCCCAGCGTTTTACCAATCTTCGCTTCATTATGTCCGGGTGAGTGGCATACCTCGTCATTTCGTCCATAAACTCATTAAGATTTCCGCAGAGAATTTACCGATTCCCTCAGACACCGTTCTGCCCGTGTAAAGGTGCCTTTGTGCACTTTGGCATCGATGCCTTCTATTGCCGACGAGAGGTAAAGTCCACTTCCATCCCCTTGTCGCTCATCAGCTCATACTCGACTCTCCAGTTGGCTTCAAACCCCTCCCCGTCCTCGCAGTGTCTCCGATGTACTGGAAATCCCGGATGAGACGTAAGTGCCACACATCGTCTTCTCTTCAATATTTACTCACCTTGGGTAAAATAGGCTATTCGGTCCCGGCTCCACCCCTCTTCGTCCCCGCACTCGTGGGATAGACCCTTGCACGCCCAAGAAGACCAAGGTCCAGCGTCAGTTGGACCTAGTTCAGAATTGGGTTGATCACCATCCCGTCCCTGTCGCCCATTTGGTCAAACCTCGAGTCCTCGACTGGCTTCGAGACCAAGCTACCACAGGTGTCCATGTCCCCACCGCGGAGAAGGTCGAGCAGCTCGCTGCTCGTGCGTACCCTGCTGCTTACAGGATTGATCTTGACAGAATCGAGGATGATGATTGGGAGTAAGTGAACACAAACGCTATCGAGGTTCCGCTTCACTAATCTGAATTGATATCAGTGAGTTTCTTGGATTTTGGCGCTGCATGAAGGACTTTACCTTTTGGAACACCACGTTATTCCACGCCGATAATCCTATCGACTACAACGTCGTCGACCTCGATATCCCGGGCCAGCCCATCGTTAGTGGTTTCGAAAACCTTTGCTCCGAGATTTTCGACCCGGTCGCAGTCGAGACTGGACCATGGTCCTTTATCAAAGAGGCCGAGGAAGAGGAAACCGCTCCAAACGAGCGAAGACCTTCTATGATTACGAGATGGTAAGCAAATATTTATTTTTATACTGACGACTGGGATGTCTGACCTTCTGTTTTCAGCCTCGATCGTATCAAGTGCACGGATGCGAAGAAGGCAAAGAAAACTTCGAAATTGGTTCAAAAGCTCAAATCTTTGGGCAAGAAGCTCTTCTGATGCTCGCATTTTTCCATCCTCCCACTTGCTCGTTGTCTTTCTTTTTTTTTATGGCCCCGTCTCTCTCTCTCTCTCTCTCTCTTCTCATATACCCCCCTCTCTCTTTTCTCATATACCTCCTCTCATTTTGATACCCGCATTTCTCGACAGCAGCTATCTATCAGGCATGTAACCCGCATATCGTATATCACGTCCGATCATAGCTTGTATCATCTTTGCCACTCATGTATTCTTCGACCATATTTCACCATCGGACGTGATTTTGTATCTCATCATGTAGTTTTTCAATATCATCTGGGGGTATCGTTGGGTTTAAATACGTGTGTTGGAGCAAGCTCCGTTCTAAGACCTTCGGCGATCTCCTTTCGGGTTCCCTTCTATTTTGCTTTATGTAAAGGTTACTAATTCTCGCACTCCTTTATGTCACGTGGTTCGTCTCCTCATCCCCGAGTCCTTCTCTCCACTCTTATATGCAGCGGCCTATTTCCTCTGCTTGCTTGAAATTTTTTCTGCTTCCCCGTTTTCATCTTCTGTCCTTCTGGTTACAGTGTCTCAAGCTTCCTATCAGCCAGGTTCCACTCTGCT
>WSTZ01000294.1:0-24359 GCA_019632295.1 Tulasnella sp. 418 | reverse complement strand
AACTTCACTTGACAGCTTCTTTTGGGACACGTTGGAAACCATTTACAGTAACTCTGGAATCGCATTCGTACTCCATGGTATGCGTCTTGCCTGAAGAAGTGTTACCACTAATCCATTTACATCTCTTTTATCTAGGTGCATCGTGCCTATTTATCTATGGCTTCTCATATGCAAGTCACCTCAATCATCTCTCTGCTTCTGGTTGATAATGAAATCTTTCTACATCAATAGAGGCCCTTCGTGGCATATTATGGTGCCAGGTAAGTTAGGCGGCCGTCTCGTTGTCATTTTCGCTGACCACGCGTCATATCGGCAGAGCACTTCTCTGGGAACTCTCAACACCCTTCCTCAACATTCATTGGTCAGTATCTCAAACGATTCCCATGATGACTGTCTTTAAGATTCGCCTTGATACCCCACAGGTTCCTTGACAAAGCGGGGATGACCGGATCCAGATTCCAATTGGTGAATGGGTTCTTCCTCCTCGTGACATTCTTTTGTGCCCGGATCATCTATGGATGCTACATTGTAAGCCCGCTCAGTTTTGTGGACTGTGTTCAGCATTTGAGATACTTCATCAGAGCTGGAACTTCTACTGGACTTTGTATAATGTTTGGGAGCAAGTCCCGAACACCTTAGTTGTCATATATGGAGGTGGCAATTTTCTACTCAATATCCTTAACTGGATTTGGTCGGTGCTCACCTCGCTAACCACATTTGTTCATTATACTAAAATCCTTTTGTATGTCCGTAGGTTCACCAAGATGATTGCGGCACTTCAAAAGCGTTTCCCGAATGATAAACCTCAGGGTCACAAACTAAACGGCAATGGGGTCAAAAATGGAAGCGCGAAGACCGTTGAAGTAGATGGGCAAACACTCAAGGTTCCCCAGTTGAATGGAATCGCAAAGCCCAAAGTACATTGACTCCATATATGCTTGCTCACTCTAATCCGATTTCTTGGGTTTTTACTTGTACACAATCCTAATTTTTATAGAAAACGCATTTTATTGACTTATTCATGCAAGTTGATAACCATGGTTCTGCAGAACGAAAACATGCAGGACCCAATAACCATTGCTAGTTAAAAGGCAGAGAGGCAAAAGGGGTGGTTCCGCATAGCGGCGAAGAAAGCGAAGATTAAATGTTATGCAATCGAAACTGGGGGGGTGTTGATGGCAAAAGGGAGAAAGACGAGACACCAGAGAAACAGAGCAAATGATAAAACACTCTAACGTGAGGATTAGAGTGATGCCTATGAAACAAACATATCGAAGAGGAAACCGAAAGCAACTGTGTGAACTTGAAGGGAACGCCATGATGATTAAAGAGGAAGGAAACGTGAAAAAGAGGATGATGAGGGAGACGATAAAAATGATAAGTTGATGAGGATAATGCAAATAAGACTTAAGGAGAAAGCGATGAGGGAACGAGTGTGAGGCCAGCCAATGAGTGGAGAGGGGTGAGTTGTTGTTTTATCAATTTAGAAACCAAAATCGATGGGACCAGAGTATTCTAGTTCATCGGGTAACGCAAACGCATTGGTATCCTTCTCTTCATATTTAGGCAACCAAATATTTTCGCACTCTTTCCTTTCACCATTGGTGTGATAGAGCTCTGAATAAGGTGGCAATGCGAAGTGGAAAGATGGAACTGGTGGTGCAGGAGAGTTGGTGCGGGAAGGAAGTCCAATGCACCAAGAACCTGGGGAAGATGTGGATGCGTAAGAGTTGGATCGGCGGAGGGATGGTTGAGAAGATGTAGATGCATTTGAAGCTTCTGAGATGGCTGGAGAAGCAGAGCGGCTTGGGAGGGCGGAACGGGTCAATGGTCTGATGAGAGGAGCTCCTCTGACGAATGTGGTAGGAGCGACGCTAGCTTGTCCGAGTTGCCTAGCCATGTAGACGGCTTCTACTTGCTCGCTGACTTCGACCAATCTGACGCTCAAGTTGAGCATCAAGGTCTCGGTCTTCCTTGCGGGATGGGACATCCTCAACTTTCTCTTCTTCTCACCGAGGGATCCGGGTCCGCAGGTCACCTCAACAATGCGAATGAGCTCGTTGATTTCCTCTGCCACATTCTCGGGCAACCAGGAGAGCTTCAAGGAGATCTTCATGTCATGTCGAACCTTGCTCAGAGGGGAGTCAAAGTCCGATGAAATGAGAGTTCGACGAAGATTTCGACCAGCACGTTCCTCTCTCTCCTTCTTGAGCTTCTCGGCTTCCTCAGGAGTTTGCGCTTCAGGAGTTTCTGGCTCAGATTCCATATCTGACTTTCGGAGGACGGTGATACCGAGATCCATTTTGGCCCATTCGCCGTCAATTTCCAAGCCACCAGTGGCAGGAGAAGGTCTGAAGTTAACTCTCTTGGTGGAGATCAATGGGACTGTGCGAGTCCATTGGACTGCGGCTTGTGAAGCAGCTTCACCGGTGAGACCAAGGTTCTGGAACTGTTCGAGAGGATTGGGGTTCAAAAGTGGCTTGTTGGGTGGTTGCTCGGAAGCGGGGGGTACGGGGAAAGCTTGAATGTATCGCTCGCATGGGACAGATCTGAAACGGAGCTGTGATGAGCCAAAGTGTCTGAAACGAATATCTTTTGATCGAGTCTCACCTGAATTTCTCAGTTTGCTCAACTTCAACGTCAAACGCTTCCAAAACCAATCCATTGTTGATCTCTTCGCAGTTGTTGCTCCTGATGCGGAGAGAAAGAGGGATCTTGTCCTCTGACATGGAGACAAACTCGGGGATACCAGCAACAATCTCGATGCCAGCCAAAAAGTCGATAGGAATCCGCTTCTCTCTGTCAGCAACGGAGTCTGGAGGTGGCAAGCAAATGCGGGTCTCAACGGATTCGAGAGTTACTGGGAACATGGAAGGAGTTGGGTGAGGGATTTGAGGTGGGACGAGAGGAGTAGTGAGATCAACTGTTCCCATGAAGGGGTTGAGAGACTTGGGAGAACGGAATCGGTTGACTTTGATGGGAACTGGGGTTGCTGAAGCAGCTTTGACCTTGTTGTTGCGGGAGAAGGGGTTAAGGGAGAGGAGAGGAGCTGGGATGTATGAGGAAAGAGAAGAGCTAGTGCTGGTCGAAGGTTGAGAGGTCATGGCGCTAAGAGCTGAATCCATGTCTTCAGCGAACTTTGCGGAAGCGAAGACAGCATATGATGTTACAGATCCATCGGGAACGCTTGTAGAAGGAGGAACCCATCCTGGGACGGCAAGATCAAAAGTCATGCTCCATCTCATTGTACCTTCTGGCGCATCATCCTTGGAGAGCTTGCGTACACCCTTGTTGGTGAGGATGAGAGGTTTGTTGCCAGTTACGAGCTCTTTGGAGACTTGCACCAAACGATTTGCGGTATAAGCGCAGTTAGAAGAAATAAGCTCCACCTTACCCTCGAAAGTCACGAGAAGCGACGCGAGATAGATGGTGGAAGGGCGGAATGGTGCGGTGGATGAGGAAGCGGTGTTGCTGGCGGATGGGTTGAAGAAGATGGACTGTGAGGAGGACGGGGGAGAGGTGAGAGTGAGAACGATTTCTCCACTAAGCGAGTAGGCGGTGCTGAATGAAGGAACGCGTCAGACAAGTGTTCATACGCGTCGATGAAGTAATCAAAGTGGTACTCACTGAGGCTTTGGTGAGCCATACATGTCAAGGGATGGGATATGCGGGATGATGTCGAGACTGAAAGGCATTTTGCTAAGAAAATGCAAGGGAACGAATTATGTGGGATATCTAGAAAGAAGGGAAGGGAGAGGGTTTTTTAGTACAACAGTTATAACCACAGGAATTTAAAGCGAATGGTTTCATAAGATTTGAGTTGTGGGCGGGGTCGGTCGCATCTGGGATTGAGCCGGACAGTGTGGGATAGGGGTGTATGACAATAGAGCGGCCACGCGACTGAGGCAAACAGCACGTTTTTCTAAATAAACACTCACAATAGAGAAAGACCAATAGTAGGGATACAGAATTGAAAGTGGTTTTGTTTGTTGTTCAGGCTACAGTGAATTAGAATCTCCCGGAGATACGATGGACAGAGTGGAGAGGGGAGGGGAAGGCGTCTTGTCGGTGACTGGAATGAGTGGACAATAAGTACTCCTCCTGACTGACCCCCTTTGATACCTTTCATGCACTGGTCCAGTGTCTCGCAGTCCTGTCTTCTCTACCTCAAACAGACACAAAGCGTTGAGTCTCATATCATTCAGGGTCTCAGGGTCCCATGAGGCCCATACGTCACCAGGTGTTTCGCTTTGTCCGAGTCTGGTATACACACGCTGCCCGACGCTTCCCCTTGAGGCTGTCCTTTGTTCAAATAGTGGCGCATTTCACTCTAAAATTTCCTCGTTAAGGCATACTGGGCTGGTTGTCCTCCGGTGAACCGCCTATCAAGGGTAATTTCACCTAGCCACTGCCATTCCATACACCGGAGCGCGAGCCGTATTTTTACGCACTCTGTTGCAATTTACACGTCTTCCGCGAACACATTGCGTTTCGGTTGTAATCATTCTTATAGTGTATGTACACATGCGCCTTCGTAGTACACCCCCCGTTGCTCAACAGCCTCCCCAGGCTGCACCAGCAACGTTGAATCACGTCGGATGCAGTCCCCTCGTACACAGGGTCCCATCCCAGATAAGTGTCCCGATGCGCCCTTGACTTGATCGATGCGCCCTGAAGCGCGATTTATGAAAATACCTCGGAAATGCGTTCATCTTGATTCGCTTTCCATTTACTTTATTGGGATCAAAGAAAGAATCCTCTTCGATCAATGAGTCGTCGCCCTGTTCCTGAGGCCTTGAAAGGTTGATTTCGCCATCATCAGGGTTACCCTCAAAATAGAGAGTAGCTTGCACAATGGCTCGCATTTCAAAGAACTTATCCCGAGAAGTACCTTATCTTAGATTTGACAAAGCACGGAGGGACGGTGGACGAAAGACGGTGCTCAGTGTGCTAGTCGCCATTATACACTCACGGTCAACAGAAGCACAATCCACGCTGCGTGCAGCAAAGAAAGGGATCACATGACTGCGGCTCGGATTTGGAGCTTTTCTTTCCGGCTCTCACGGTTCCCATAACTCCATTCGTTCGTCCATTGACGCTTTGCGAGATGGATAGGTACATTATTGAGTTCATTCCGCACCCATTCTTTTGTTCTCTAACGCCTGGCGCTTATCATAGCTTAGAGTTTAATCTTCATCAGCTCATCTTGACCGATTTAGCAAGAACCATCGCTTCCTCCACCGACGTCGGACATGATCAGTGCGATGCCTCTTTGAATAGCGCAATCAATGTGCTCTCCAGCCGAGTTCAGACAAGAGTGAAGATGGATGAAGAAAGGGACTCATCACCAGGTACTCCCGAGGAGGACGATGCGACGGAACAAAATGGTGCCGAACAAACCAGGGCGTTCATGGTTTGTCGTCCCTCGTTCATTTGATGTCTTCAACAAAAGCAAAATCTTACATGTGCGCCTCTCTTTGATACTTTAGCCCGCTTCTAGGGTCCACTGCAACATTGCATTCGGAGAGCTGGCTTGCAACGTGCCGGCAAGCCATGCGGCCAATAGCGTCAGCGTATTAGTTGATGTCCTGCAGGACATTGCTTACATCGATTTTGAAAAAAGTTTACAATGGGCGGGTATGTCCTAACCCCCTCTTTTACTTCGAGTACGAATATTGAAAACGATTGATTTCCAGAATGGTGCTTACCCGATCAGTTGACATATTCCACCGTTTCTGCACTCCTGAGATTGACTGCTGCGCATCCCGAACACCGATCGACTGTGATCGATGCAATCGTACAATTCTCTTTGGAAATCGTCAATCAACTCGAGGGCGAATCTCGTACGTAATTGCTCCATAATCCCTTTTTATGCTTTGTGTAAATTCATTTCTTGTTTGCTACAGCTGTGGAGGTCATCACCCGCGTGGCGCCCTCATTTCATGGTCTATATCGGGCAGTTATCTCGACACCATTCCCTTGGACTCTGATTGAATGGCAAACGCTCTCTTCACAAGTCAAAGGGCTTTTCACTTTCGACCTCGTTGATCGTCTCAATTCCATCCTTTCCGATTATCTCGCTTCTCCGGATTCTCAGTCACCCGAGAGTCTACTTTACGTTCAAACACTCCTCACTCGATATGTCGAAGAAGGCCGTCCGTTATCAGGTTACTTTCTTGTTTGTAGTTTGATGGAGATTCAAGGAGTCATACTAGGACAAGTCATAAAGCCTCCCTCCAGAGAGAAAGTGTTCATTCCAAGACGTCCTGGACATGAAATCACGGAAGAGGAAGAAGCTGCAGCTGCAAGCCATGCTTGGGAGGCTCTCATTAGCGAACCAGCAGGATCACTGGACATCAAAGGTGGTGACACTGAGGGAGAGCTCAAAGGTTCAATCGTCTCAGCAATGAAATGCTTTGAGGATCTCCTTGCACAAATTGAAGAAATGGATGATGAGCCGTCTTCAGAAACATATGCTTACGAAACAATGGCGGAGAGTTTGGTAAGCTTATGTCAACGTACGTCGCTCCCTTAGAGCTGCGCTGACAAACGGACACTGCCGACGGACGCCGATGATAGAAACTAGCGTCGTTATGTTGCGTTATGGTACAGGATCTCGATCCAGGCCTTTTCTCGCGTCTCAAATTAGTTCTTAGCGACGCCTCACCCGTTTTCGACACTCTCGTTCAGGAGGCCGCGGTCGGTGCCCTTACCGTCTTGGTTCACAAGTTGCGTCATTATATTAATTTCAATGAATAATGAGACTGATTGATAATTTTACGCTTGATCATATCAGCTTCCCTGACTTGGCTACTCAGCTGGTCCTGCACCTCCGTAGATTCGTAACTGCGCCGCTTCCGATCTTCGAGTTTGAATTTGCTTCGGACGCCAGAGCTCCTCCTGCGCTTACGGCCGCTGCCAAATGTTTGGCTCTATGCATCAAGGTGGGTATTGGGTTCTATTAGCTTGTCACATCCATTGTCATTCATGACCATGCTTCCCAAAGATTGCACCTGGGGATGATCTCGTGATATCCAACATGTATTCGCTGCTCAATTACATCGCAGCCACATCTAAAGAGCTTAGTATCGGGTCGACTTCTACTTCTACATATTCGAATCAAGGAGCTGGGGGGCATAATAACCACCCTTATATGCAATCCTACGACCATTCGACTGTGGTATCAGTCGAGACCGGCTTGAGAGGATTCAACGAGGATCAAAAGCGATTAATCGGGATCAGCACTATCTCAGTGGTGACCCACCTGGCAATCGAGTTCCAAGATGAAGAGGTGCGGGTTGTTTCTCATCCTTTCTTAGGAAACGGTTTGCTTACTTGTCTCTATAGGTCACTCGGTTGACCATATCCATGTTGCTTCAGCGTTTGCAATCAGCGGAGCCAACTGTGGAAGCTGCTATCGCCAACAACTTGGTAGATCTGGCGTTACAAGCTCCTTCAAAGGTTTTCACGGATATCATTCGAGCATTTTCGATGGTCAATCGTTCTTCAAATCCAGAGAGTCCGAGGTTCTCAAACAATATGGTGCGTTTTATCGAGTGTTAACTCCAATGCCCTTAGCCTGAATGATATATTGTTCTACATAACAGGTTTTAGCAGCCCAAACCCGATTGGCGCAAGAACTGGGCAAAAGACCCGATCTTTATGAGACCTATCTTATTGAGCTACTTACTCTATTCGCCGACAAAGGGATCGCCGTGCAAACTCGAACAGCTACCAGCAAAGAACGCGAACCAGTAAGTGTTGATATGCTGGTGTGCTATGTACTGGTGTAGCTGAACGCTACGATCATTTGTAGTCGCACGAATTACTCGACGAACTATCAGCTTTGGTGCTTCCAATCGATGCCCTCATCTCGCAAAAGGATTTCAAGCCTCACGATAACCCTTCTCCTGAATTGGTCGCATTATTTAGGAATATGTGGTTTATTTGCGTCCTTTTTAGATTTACCGACATTGATGATCCCAAATCGTCGGCGTTGCTGAATGAGTGGCAACGTGCTGCTTTAACAAGGATTGCAACCAAGACACCACCGATAGTGTTAGAGAAGGCGCATGACTACGTGACGAGCGATTTGGAATATAATCCGGTTCTCAGACAAGACTACGTGCACATGGTCGCTCTCTCTACTCGCTTGATAGATCCAACGTTTCTGATATCATGTTTTTTCAGGCTATTTCCCAACATAGAGCAACGTTAACGAAGCATATCCTCCTTCGTGCAGCAGAAATCAAATATCTCTCTCCTGGTCAAGTGATCTTCCTCCTGACTCTCCATGACATTGAGACATTACGTTCGAGCATGGATCTTCCAGCCTCTCTGACGACATACTTTGTCAATGAGGGGATGAACAAGAGTGCCGCACTTGCAAGTTGTATGGATGCTGTTGCGGAAAAGGTCCGTTGGTCTTAGTAGTTGTGTAACAGGCTGATGAGCGGTTACTAATACTTTTTATCAGGTCATGCGTGGCTTTGTCGCTTCAGTTAGCAGGAAGATCATGGACCATACGCTAAGCATCAAGCTCTCAAAAGAGCTTAGGGACTTGCTTGTGGCCAGCACTCATCGAATTGCAAGGGTTCGAGACTTGGCATCCAAGTATCTCGATAGGCTTATCAGAGCATTCCCATCCTTGATGTGCGAATCGACACTGGTATTCTCTATTCTGGAAGTCTTGACGCTGCTACGCTGGGCATGTGAAGGAGAATTCACTGACGAGGTCGGTTTTAGGTCCATCCTTGTATTGTCTTCATGCTCACTTCCCTCCCTATAGTATACTCCCAGACCAGATTTTCATTCAAATAGAAGTGACATCACTATTCATCTAACGGATTCATATGCTGTACGCAATGATATCTTGGAAAAGTTGCATAAAAATGCGACCCAGTGGTTCCACAATGCCATCTCCCGAGCGCCAATCGAAGTTCAAGCGATCTTGCAACGATATCTTGGGGAGTACCAGTCTATAGCTCTGCCCGACGCTGTCGAGCTTGGAGCCTCTGTAGCGCTGGAATGTGTGACGGCACTGGGTCCTCTCGATCGAAAAATCCGTATGTGAATTATCATCCCCTTCGTTGGTCATAAAACTGACTCCATTTATCAGCACCTACATCAGGAGCATCGGTGTGGAAGCCAGATCATTCGAAGATGTTCACAAGCCAACTGTCAGCCAGAAATCACTATGCCGGTGAAGCTGGTGGTGTCCGGCTAGCAAATCGTGGTGGTACGCAAGACTGGCGGATCTTGAACGTGTTATATGGACTAACTTATTATATTGCTGATACAGGAGGCAATGAGCTCCAAAAACTACCTCCTACTCATGCACCATCCATGGAACTTCGTGCATTGAGAGATAAACTTGCTGCAGCAGTGAAGGAAATTCAGGATCAGACAAGCACTCTCAGCATCCACGACTTGAAAAGACTGCTGTTCAGATGCGCTGCGGTTTTGATTGCCACACCTGAGGTAAGGATAAGAATTACACTCATTAATACATACGGGTTGACATTCTCCCGCAGCGAGACTACGATCTACTTCATTACCTCGTTGTCTTGCCATTTGAAGTCTTCACTCCTCCTGCAATAGCAATGGGCATTGAGGCATGGACATGGGTGGTCCGCGAAAGACCGGAAGCTGAAATCTCTCTCATGCTAGAGATCAACTCAGCATGGGCAGGGACAATCCGTTTTCACAAGGGTATCTTCTCTACTTCGCTCAAGTACGTCCAAAGTCTATCCTTGTCATTCTTTTCACCTAACCTACTTTTCCTCATCTAGTTTTGACGATCCTTTCAACCATCCGATTGAATATAGCCCCACAGACCAAGCCGAGATCGATCGATCACTGGCAGCTGCTCGCCGTCTCCTTGTGCCACATTCATTACTACTCCATATGCTTACCAGCAGATTCCAGGCCGTAAGATATAGACATCCAGGTTTGATGATGTTGTTGTTACGGTTGATATTGAGATCATCACTTGCCCACAAGACTCTGAGGTACGTCTCAACTTCGTCCTGGACTCTAGCGTGCGACTTACCGGTCATTTAGTACACACCCTCTTGCACGTGAAAGTCTATTCTCATTGTTCATCTTTGGGTTTGAGGCATTGAGGAGTAGTCGCATGGATGCATTTTCTGAATTTCGTATTCGCGAATCACTCTATCGTGGCGCGTTGTCTTGGTTCGCGGTTCGACCTCAGTGAGTGCTCCTCTGGCTTGCATCCTTCACGTCTACTAACTGAGACCTATTGAAGGTGGAGTTATGGCGCGAGCAGAGTACAGATAACTGCCGACATCAAACTTTTGAATGAATTCTTGGAAGCAGTTCAAAACGATGGAACCCGAGCCGACCATCTCATCTCTTCTTTGGACGAAGCTCGTCATACACTCCGCGTACCCCGTATGTCATCTTCTGTCATCTTCTCATCGATACCTCTGGGCCCTTCTGAGCCCTTCGTCGATAGATTATGTTGCTCGCCAAAAGAGCTTGAATGAGCTATTGAGACTTCTCGTTGAGAAGGAAATAACGCGACTTCAAGTGTGGCTGAATCCAACCAATGACCCTAAACGTGGTTCAGATCATCTCATCTTGGCGGAGCGGATGTATACGGATGTCAGTGCCCTATTCTAAAATCCATCAGTATACTGAGATTGGTCTAGGAACAATGGACTCAAGCTGTGGACACTGCTTGGAAAGTCGACCCTGCAATCGCTGTGCATATGGCCGAGCGCTTCAAGCCACTTGTCATTTCGCTGGAAGTCGGGCGTCGTGTGCGCCACAATCCCCAGGATGTCCTTGATGTGCCGGAAGCCCTTAAGTTCTTCGTGGGCGAAAGGCTTTCGCCGATGATTAAGCAAGAAATCAAGGTAAGGGACCATACTTCCGGCTGAATTATTGTGAGATTGATCAATTTTTCTTTCCAGTATCTACTATTGTGGGCCCCTGTCCCACCTGTGCTTGCTATCACCTACTTTGGTCCTCAATATGACAACAATCCAATTATTCTTCAATATGCTCATCGCGTTCTTGAGCAACATCCAGTTGACTTGACATTCTTCTTTGTACCGCAAGTTGTCCAAGCACTTCGATATGATGCACTAGGTGAGTCTGTTGGAGGAACCACGTGTCGTGCTCTCTAACAATCACTTCGTGCCTAGGATACGTTGAAAAATTCATATTCGAGACCGCAAAGATATCTCAGCTCTTCTGCCATCAGATCATTTGGAATATGAACGCCAACTTTTGCAAAGGTGATGCTGGTGAAATAGTGCGTGTTACTTTAAGCTAAGAAGTGTCGATGGAGCTGATTACCTTGACAGCCTGATCCAATGAAACCCATGCTTGAACGCATGGTTGCCATGGTCGTAGCATCTTTATCTGGCGAAGCCCGAGAGTTCTATGATCGGGAGTTTGGATTCTTCCAAAAGGTCACCTCAATATCAGGGAAGCTCAAACCGTTCATTAAGAAATCCAAGCCAGAAAAGAAGGTAAGAGCTGCGTACGTTCTTGTCACAAGTGGCTCACTGGCATTTCCAGGCAAAAATCGACGAGGAAATGGCCAAGATCGAGGTTGATCCCGGTGTTTATCTCCCTAGCAATCCGGATGGAGTGGTGGTCGACATAGACAAGAAGTCCGGAAGGCCACTACAAAGCCATGCCAAGGCAAGTCCCATATTTGTGATCAAGACTTGTTGGCTAAGCATCCTTCAGGCTCCATTCATGGCCACTTTCAAAGTACGCAAGGAACGGGTGGAGATATCGACGGATCCAGACTCATTGCTGGATTCGACTGCACCTGGTCGAGGGGAAAAGAGAACCGAGTATGAGGTTTGGCAGCAAGCAATTTTCAAAGTCGGAGATGACTGCAGACAAGATGTTCTGGCCCTTCAAATCATTGCCATGTTCAAGAACATCTTCAGTCGGGTGGGTCTGATGCTGTATCTGTTTCCCTATAGGGTCACTGCTACTGCACCTGGAGTAAGTCTATACCAAGGTTTCCGCATTGATGCACTTAGCCTACATTTCATTTCATAGTGCGGAGTGATTGATGTGGTGCCGAACTCCACGTCAAGAGATGAGATGGGTCGCGCCAAGATCAACGACCTGCTGGGGTTCTTTGTTTCAAAATACGGCAACGCAGACACTCTGGAGTTCCAAAAGGCTCGGCTGCACTTTATCCAATCCATGGCTGCCTACTCCGTGGCTTGTTACATCCTACAAATTAAGGATCGACACAATGGAAACATCATGATCGATGGACATGGACATATCGTGCACGTTGACTTTGGTTTCCTCTTTGACATAGATGAGTCCTTGATGTCATAAATTGCTAGCATTGTTACTTACCTACTTTCTTCTTGATGATTACGCCCTGGCGTAAGTGACCATTCTCCTAACGCGAGATAGCTTGTCTGATTGTTGATCTTCCTTTGACAGGGTGTCAAATTCGAGCCTAACTCTTTCAAACTCAACCATGAAATGGTAGTGGTAATGGGCGGAAGAAACTCGCAAGGATACGCCCTGTTTGTCAATCTGACAGTGAAGGCGTTCCTTGCCATTCGTCCTCACGCGGAGCAGCTCATTCAAACGGTCAGATTGATGCTTGGTACTGAGTTCCCTAGTTTCAAGGGAGAGCCCACAATCAAGAGGTTAAGAGATCGATTTGCTTTGGGATTGAATGAGCGACAGGCTGCAGAATATATGATGGGTATCATTAGGAATGCGCACGAGAATATCAGGAGCACAGCTTATGATCAATTCCAGAACGTGAGTCAAGCCCAGCTTGTTACATACGGCCATCGCTGACATTTTTTCAATACCCGACTTGGCCATTTTCCCAATACAGTTCCAAAATGGTATGTACGGATCTCTAGGTACTCGTTGCCATCTGCTAATCTTATTTCACGCATTCAGGTATCCCATATGCATAATCAGATTCATTCACTTTGTACATTCCATACTTGATTCCTCCGAATTACTACAAAGATAGTTTTCCCACAACTTCCCATCCTTCCACGGGCCCTTCTGTTCTCACCACCCAAACTTCAGTGACATCAAATCCATTACCGAGTCCTCCAACATCCAAGGTACCGTCATTGTTCGTTGTTACAGTGTTATCTGCCTTGAGTTCTGCGACGATCTGAGACTTGACCTCCACGGGAGGTTCCCCATAATAGAGAGATAAATGAGGATAATAAGGTGCCGTTTTCCCGTTCCAAGAATAAGCACTGTTAGATAGATATTCCAACATATTAACCTCCTCGTCAACCTTCTCCGGCGAATCAACTTCGATCAGAACACTCTGGAAGAACGTTCTGCCCGTAGTCAATCTTTTGAAGACTACTGGAAAGGGTCGATGGGGGAAATAACCTTTTTCTCCATTACCCTTCTCCGCATCCGGTCCGAGAAGCGCGAGTGGATGAGCCGATTCGACGATATCGGATGGCAACGAGAGTAGAGTAATGTGAGGCTCGAATGCAGGAGATTGATGCTTTTCGCTAAGTTTAGATATGACGGTTTTAAGCGTTTGACGTGCTGCTGGATCAGGCATGAGCCAAATGGAGATTCCTAGACAGGCAAAACCGAATAACGAGTTTCAGCACCAATATGGTTATGATCATGACAATGCACTCCACGACGCGTAAGAGTAACTCACCCATTTTGTGTTCTGCAGATCTCTAAGATTGTTCAAGTAGCCGGATGCTTTTAGTTGTGGTGCAAGACCGACTTTATTCTCCTCCCATGCATCGTCATTGTGAGCACATTGTTCTTTCGGACCTCTCACGCGCTGTATTTGGGTTGAGCATGCTGAATTCTCGCGGATTGTGAGGAGATGAGGAAAAGGGTAAGCTTTGGTCATTCCGGCACGAGTGAATAGACACGTGGAGGATAATGCAAGGGTAAAGGGCATATGCAGCATGAGGAGGGGTGTGCGATAGAACAAACGATACTGCGAGAGACAACATAGAGAAAAGAACAAGTACATGGGCTATTTTGATGCCAATCTTCCCAGAAGATGACGAGGATTGGAGGCAGAACAGAATGCGAATGGAAAAGAAGTTTTAAATTTTGGGCTTTGCTACATGGCTTGGTTCCTCTGAGCGTTCATAATCTGCTTTTGCTTTTCTTGTTCGAGACGCTACAAGGTGTGGTGCATGAGTGACCAATGGGTTGAGAGGTATGAAATTAACCTTACGTGGTATAAAAGTTGTACAGCCGTTTGAATCTGCTGAGACTGGCCAGTGACCGTAACGAGTCTCTCGTTAGGAGATCCTTGCGCTGCTGCACCTCCCGGTGCAGTAGCTCCAGGCTCCATGATCTTAATCACGCAACCGCTGATGTTTCGGATTTCGTTAATCTTGCTTCCTCCCTTACCTATGATGCATCCAACGAGATCGTTAGGAATAAAGATCTGCTGGGTCTGAGGTGGCGCGGGTGGCTGAGAGGGCGGATAATACGGATGAGGAACATATGAAGTCGGTTGAGAAGAATGGGGCGGGGGATAAGCCGAACGGGAGCTATGATGACCACGGGATGATGATGAATGAGTACTGGATGATCCTGGCCTGTACGATGAGTTCGCTGCATAATGGGGCGGAGGGCCGGCTTCGATAAGAATATTCCCAACGTAATAAGTTGCGATATGAATAGCATCGGCTACACCGGAGACGCTGAGAACTCGCTATCCGATTAGAAGCAATATTAGATGGGGTTATTGGTGGGAGGATTTCCAGTACGAACCTCAGTGGACCCTGGTAGCATACCTTCGCTCGCGTTGAGCCTGGCGCCGCTGGCATCTTGAATTTCCTTGATCTTTGAGCCACCTTTACCAATGACAGAACCCATGCGGGAGTTGGGGATAATGAACTTGATAGTGACAGCACGGCTTCCGGGAACAGACGGAACATCGAATGGCTCGTCATTGATTCTTCTAACGATGAGACCAAAGGCCTGAGATAGAGAATAAGCCCCAATAAGAGGTATACCAGCGATGGATGTCTCACCTTGGATACAGCATCGAGGGGACCACTGACGTTGAGGATCCGCTCCGGATTACCTGGGATGCTCTCTGAAACCATGACCTTTGCACCTGATTTCTCTCGGATCTCGTTAACGTGGCTTCCGCCCTTTCCGATGATGATGGATGCGTCCTGGGTAACGATGAGGCAACGCATGTGGATCTGCGAAGTAGCCACCGCTGGTGACGCGGCCTGGCCATCACCTGATTTACCGTTTGAATCCTTCATGGGAACATCGTCCACGATCTTGTCGATGATATTCTTGCGATCGTCATTATGGTTTGAACCAGCAGTGCCTTGACCGACGTTTCTTGACTTGTTTGAAGTGTGCTCGGAATCGGATGGAGACCTCGATCGCTTGCGTTGAGTAGTTTCTGCTTCTGCTGGCATGATTAAAGGTTTGTAAGGTCGGATGATTGGTGGTGCAACAGTCAGCCAAAAGGGTATCTTTTTTTACGGATTGAGTGTAGGATTGGGATTGATGGGATGGTGTGTATATGGCTTGGATGTCTGGGAGAGGGAAAGAGACGACGATGACGATGGATGGGACGGTGACATGGGTTATTCAACGACGTTTGTTCACTTACCTGACAGAAATCGACGGTGATCGTCCGTATCGAGTTGGGCAGCACTGAAACTGCGTGGCTTTCCGTCCAACTTCAGTCTCCGCTTAAAGAACAGAGCACGTGCCTTTCCCTTTCCGCGTTCCACCTTTTGTTTTGCGCATTCTCTGCAAAACCTTTGATGGCGCGTACGCGCATGCCAGGCGTAAAACACGCGAATGACAATCAATTTATGACTGATGACGATGACGAAGGCGATGTGGTCGTAGGTGAGTACATACATTCCTTGTCATTCTATTTGTATGTTGACCGGAGCCCCATTCCAGCTCGCAAGACATCATCTACACCTCAGCCTTCATCTAAACCTCAATCCTCCACCAAAACTACCGCCAAACCAAAGACAAAGCAAGTACAGAAACGTGCTCCCAGTCCAATCAACGAGGTGTCAGATGATCAAGAAGACGAGGTTGAAGATTTCACCCAAGAATTATCAGATGATAATCGACCGGGTCCATCTTCGTCATCCAAAAACACGATAAGGTCTTCATCTAAACCTATTCCCAACGGGAAGAGCAAGCCTCCATCTCAAACGGCCGTGAAGCGCAAAGCAACATCTACAGAGGAATTATCATCCACCGAGAAGAATGAATCGCCACCACCCAAGCGACCAAAAATTAATCCTACTTCATCATCCTCGGCTGCACAATCGTTATCAAAAAACTCCAAGGCTTTTGCAAATATGCAAGCAGAAGTTAAACAACTGCGAGAGGAGGCTGAAGCGGTACGTCATTCTGGACTATCTCTTGTTACTCTGAAATTCTTAAACACAATGACCTTTTTCTGCAGCTGCGGCAAGAGCGAGACAGTTTCGCATCACAATTTGACTCGCTTGCAAAATTGCGGCAGACAGATGCAGAGGTAGCGTTGACCGAGCTACGCAATATTACCGACGCCCGCGCTCAGTGTAAGAGAACCCATGTAGCCAGTATATTGGCGCATCTATCTGAACTTCGTACCAATTCTTCTAGCACAGGAGACTCTCATCGAGACACTTACAGGTGAAATCGCAAACATGAAAGAACTCGCACGGGATGGCCACATTCACGGCATCAAACTTCTCACCACTGAAGCCAGAGATGCAAAACTACAAGAGCTTGACGCAAAACTACGGGACAAGGATGAAGCACTCCGAGAGCAGAGTTCATTAGTCTCTGAACTGACTCAGCAAGGTACGTAAAGTTATCGTCCATGACTGGCCTTGGCTAATCCCTCATTAGTGAAAGATCTAGAGAAATATCTCCAAGCTGAGCGAGACAATCTGGCCCATGAGCGTGCACGCGCCAACTCCCGCCGTCATATGTCTTCGTCACCAACTCGCCCGACAGCTCCACGCCCGGCTGCAACTCCCGCGGCTCTTGCCGAAGCGGGTATCAAATTTGGCCTGTATGAAGATCTAACTGGCATAGTTATCGTCGGTGTCAAGTCGCAGAAGTCACAAGACCATAAAAAGGAGATAATCAAATTCTCCTGCCTTTACACCGTAAATGAACGAGATAGTGAGTTGCTTTCTTTGCACACTTTGCAACAACTGTGCTAACCTCTACATTGTAGCACTGCCGTTTGAAATAACAATTTTCCCGCCATCATCAAGCGATGGGAAGGAAGAAGATGAAGTCATGTACAACCCGCTGCTTAATGACAACCAGCCCCTTCATCCAGACTTCAAGAATAAATTGAGCTTCCTAGCCCACGGGTTTACATTTATACGAAGTCAGCTGCCTAGCTTCTTGCGAACCCTGAGCGAGGTGTTTTCACCACCGAAGAAAGAGGGTGAAGAAGAGGGTGAGGAAGATGGTGAGGAGGAGGGTGAGGAGGAGGGTGAAGAGGGAGAAGGAGATGAGGAAGGGACCTATGAAGAGGCCCAATAGCCCTAGTTGAACGCTACGCTTATTCGCAATCTGGAGTTGTTCGTTTCATTTGTAGGCTGATCTCATTGGCGTGGTGTTTTGCCAAGCTCACGAGCACCACTTTTCTCATCAATTATTCACTCCATCTTGTACTGTATTAACACTATGTATACCCTATGCTTTAATCAGCGAGTTATTAGTTAGTGTCGTCTAATGAGCCGGGGTTATCTCATTGCTTATCCAACGGTTCGACTCCAGCGGATTTCCATATTTTCAATGCTGTTTCATCACGAGCTGTGGTAGCTCTTGAGGTAGCGAGCTCCGTGAAACCAAGTGCTACGTCGGATCCACCAAGGTGAGCTCCAGCCTTGGTAAGGGCTTGCACAATACTTGCATGACCTTGCCTAGCAGCCTGCAATAAGACAACAGACAGTAAGCCAAGATATAGCGACATGGCACGATTGTATACCACTCACATAGTAAAGTGGTGTATGATCAAGTAGATCTCTTTGGTGAACTAATGCCCCGTTTTCCAGCAGTACTTCTACTGCCTTGAAGCTACCATTAAGTGCTGCTACGTGTAGCGGGGACATTCTAGTAGCCCCATCCCTACAATTAACGACACCGCCTGGAACTGTTCTGGCTTCACTAGCAGGCACACCACCAATACTCGGGCCACCGACATTGGGAACAGGCCCAGTAACCCCAGCAGCTATCCTATTGAATAGCTGATCGTCAGCTTCAATGCAATATTTGATTCCTTCTACGTCATCTCTCGACGCCGCAAGATGCATAAGGAAAGGAAGGAGAGTCGATTCGGTCGAAGCTGCATCAGAGGCTGTTTGAGACCATGGAGCTACAACATCCTTTCCGCCCTTTGCCTCTACCGTCTCGGTCGAGCTGCTCACATTTATTGAGGGGAGAGATGAACCGGGTGGCGGTGGATTTGAGCTAGAGATACGAAGGACCTGGCTTAACAACTCGCTAACAGATTCTAGTCCTGTAGAAGGACTGCCTGCAGGAGTAAAGCTTGTAGGAAGTGTGAGTTCACCACGAATGGGAATGCGGATAAGGTTTCTGATCTGAGCTACACTCAAATCTGGCTTGGAAAGCAGGTATGCTAGCTTGGTAAGTGCACACTATGCAAACATCGTCATTAGCGTTCCAAGAATGACGACATTTAGGGTTCTAGAGTACCTGCGGTGTCATGTCACCTCCTGCTATGACGCCAGTGTTTAACAAGGCTCTGCCAGTCTCGTAGCTGTCTGAAACTGTTCCTCTGGCACATTGCGAAATGGTTACGATAACCACTCCCCTGTCGCAGGCCTCTCTAAGCGTATCCATGAGATCTTTCCTTTGAGGTGCATTCCCTGCTCCGAAGCTTTCCAGTACGACACCTTGTATATGCGGTGCAAGGAACGCTTTCACCGTTGCAGCTGTAATCCCAGGAAATATCCTCAAGGGTACTAGATATAATAAAATTCGAGTTCAATTCTTTCTAATGGAACGTTCGACTGACCAACATTCGGACAAAGCTCCTTATGAGCATTGAACTTCCTTTGGCTCTTTGGTCTCATTACATGGTTCCAATTCACTACGATATCGATTCCAACTGTTGCAAAACAGAAAATGCGTTACATCAGAATAACTATCGAATTCTCTGGAAATCACATACCATTCACAAGTGGAGGAAAGTTTGGACTGCTGAAGGCATCTAGGTCATATGACGACGATTTGGTCACGCGATTACCCCTGTACAAGGTATGATCGAAGTATAGACAGCATTCTAAAGGGAAACCCCAAGATTTAGAATTAATTTCAGATTGATGAAAATGATAGAGTTACGCTAGGAACCTACCCGGTATAATATATTGCCCAGCTATAGTCAGAGCGCCTAAAAGATTGTCAACTGCGTCATTTCGCAATTGAGAAATCGGGATTTGAGCTCCTGTGATAATCTAACAAGCGAGTGGATCAAAAGAAGAGTCGTACAAGACCTACATATACGTACCACGGTCTTTCCCAGATCTTCCAACAGAAAACTATTATAAACCGTCAACTTCGCCTTCTGAAGGGGAGGTACGATAGACTCCACCTTAGTGCACTGGAGGTATATCCCATTGTGTCCGTGCCATGAAGTACTACAAAAGCATCGAAGTTGCGATAGTTTAGTTCAATTTCTGTAGCAATACGTATCCAGTCTGGTCAGTGAAAGATAGTCAGCGAACGTGACGAGTGCTTCAGAGGTCAACAGCAATCTACCGTTAAACTCCATGTTACTGCTATCAAGCAGAGGTTGCCACTCTAGTACCGCATACCTTACTTTTTTGTTATTTCCGCCTTGATTTGACATTTTCGGAGTGATCAAAGATGGCAGATACGCTTCATAGCAATTACTGCCCAGCGACCATGATAAATGTTGCGATGTGCCGACGTGGCTAGGCGGCTGTTCGATGGGTCTCGTTGATCTCACCAAAAGGGTCGGTAAGTCCTCCAGTTTCGGAGCCTCTTGAATTGTGGACGTGGGTAGTGGCGCAGTATCCTTCACGGGTGTAGTTGGCCTACTGCTACTCCATTCCCGGAAATTGTCAACAGTTGCTCGGGCAAAGAGCGAATCATCATAAGGATCATGAAATCGGCTTTCCTTCCTCAGACTTTCGGTCAGAAAAAATGGTTCAGGTACGAAGCCATCGCTGCTGGGAAGCATGCCTAGTATTATAGAAATGATCTACCAATGTCGATGAGGTCGATGGGATGTCATGTCGTACCTATAGTTCCCCCAGTATATATGACCAGCACCCTCGACTCATCTGCAGATGATTGCATCTTGAAAATTGCAGCTCTTCGGGTTAAGCGAGCGAGAATCTATAGTTAAAGGCTCTCCAACCCTTTTTTTTCTGCACATTTGCGGCATTTACGGTCCTTTTGACCGAGCGAGCTTGGACACAAACGAAAGAGAAGTAAGGAAACACAGTTTATTACAAAAGAAGACATTAAGACATCATGGTATTATTGGAGATCGCAGTATTTATCGTATCAACGTAATCATGGGAATAGGGGGCCGAATCTTGTTTGACAACATGATGACTCGTAATAGTGTTTAGACACGAGATGCATCAGTATGGGTATTGGCTGCAGTACCATGGGCAGGATTAATGATAGAGAAACTGTGAAGGTCATGAAATAGATTAGTACAGTACCAAATGAAGGGAGAAGAGTTTCAAACTCACGCTTTGGATCTCCATCCTTCGCCTTCTTGAGCCGCAGAGGCTCTCTCGGCTTGCCTGTTGATGAGACCAGACTCGTGACCTGCATTAGGAATTAAGACAGAATCTCGCTTCGCGACGATCTTGAATTGCGAATCAGTCTTGCCCTTCTTCGATGCGACTTCCTCCTGCTTTCTCTCGAACATCTGAATTAAGTCCTAATTGTTGAATAACATGACCGATGCATACAGGCTCAACGCATGCTCACCTCTTTAAGGACTTGAGAACGACTCTTGTCGTCCGAGTCCTTTGCCTCGGCCATACGATCACGAACCTGGACAAGCTGCTCATCGACATACTCGAATCCGGTGGTGATGGCATCCGTGATGGCTTTGGCAATCTGCTTCTTGACCAAACCAGTCGCCAGAGGTTTCAAAGTCTTATACAGCATGTCGTGCTTGCTCTGGAGAGAAAAGAGAAATTAGATTTGATTAAGTACGGAGGCCCAGCGTTCAATGGATTGGAGATACTTACGTCTCGGACAGAGAATTTGAGAGAATCCAACTTCACATTAACATCCTTCACATGGAAGACCGAAGACCTATCATTTCCGGCACTCTTCAAGTGGACTTTAACAGTCAAGCCTTCGCCACCCAGGAAAACATCTGCCAAACCGCTGTCCTTCATCTTCGGTAAACCGGTCTTCTTGTTGAAGTAAAATGCAACGTCGCGCATGTCGGCTTGGACTTGACTGAAGGTGAAGGTGAATTCGTGCGCGCTCTTGTCGGGAATGGAATCATATGGAGAGAATTGAACAAAGTTGTGCGCTTCGAGAGATACGATGCTAAATACGTCTGATCAGTATCTGATAATTGGACTCGAATAAACAAGACATACTTGGGGAACAGATTCTGACCCTGTAGAGTAAGGTTCTCGATAACGAGGTCCAAGGTGTTGTCCGTATACTCAATTCGAGGGATAGGAATGTACCCAACCTGCTCAATAAGAGCTGGTAGAATAACCTTGCGAATGTCGTACCAAAGGTGAGGTTTGAATGTCAGTCCACCGTGCTCGTCGAACAAGAGGTCCTTTGTCAGACGCTTCCAGTCAGCAGAGAATCTCTTGTTGAGAGGGTCATCGGCCCAAGCGCTGAACCACGCGCTAACTTCATCAAAAATGGCGTCCTTATGGCCTTTGTACTTCTGATCGAAGAAGGCATGACCACTATCTTGTAGTTGATCGGAGCGGTTGGTGCAAGCAGGAGAGAGGACATAGCCCGGCTCAAGAAGCGTCTTTGATATACATGCTGATCAGGAGCAGAACAGCTAGCAATGAAAAAGTAATTCTTACCTTACGAACGAACTCGTCCAGTTCACGGAACCAGTTCCTCAAATCCTCGTCTCTTTGAGCATCCTCCCACAATGTACGGGCAGCGTTCTCAATGCCGTCAAGAGATTTGCCATTGGCGAACCGTTCAAGCAGAGTTCGAAGCTCGGACGTTGCCCTGCGGAGTGAAGGATCGTCTGTGACCTCTCCAGCTGAGTTCGCGCTACCTTTAGCGGTATTCTTTCCATGAGCGAAGTATGTTTCGAGGGTATCAAGGAACCATAAGATAGCGGTGGTATAGTCCTGATGCTTTTGGCATTCAACAATAACCTGGATCACAATGTTGTTAGAATTTCGCCACTACCGAGATGGAAATCGAGATCCTTACCTTTTTAAGACGATAGATATACTGATCTCTCCTCTCCTCTGGGAACTCATCTCTGAAGAACTGCTTGGTATTGTCCCATTCGTCACGAGCGCGATCCTTGTGCTCATCTGGTACTCGATCCCTCAACGAGTTATATCCTCCAACAATTCTCTCCTTCAAAGTCTGCTTCCCAGCCTGTGCCTTCTCCTCATCGGTTTCTCCTCTAGCGTCAGCAGTGCGAGCTACGTCATCTGCCTCTCTCTTCGTACGATCCTTGGTATCCTGATAGGTAGCTTCCGCCTTGTGTTTAACCTCGGTAGGCGAGAGCGTCGAGCTGCCAGTATGGACATGAGTTGCACCGGTGTTAGGATCGTGAGTGATGCCCTTTCCACCAGATGTGGTAGCAGAGACAACCGGGGTTTGACCAGTTCCAGCAGTACCGTCACGGCTCTCCCACGTCTCAGCGGGAGCTGCATCATCAACACGAGACAACTGTTCCGGACTTGGCCGTGCCCGCTCAGCTGCTTTGGAAGCACCACGGGCAAAGAGATCACGACCGATGACTGAAGCGTCGGAGAGCAATTTACGAGCCTCCTAAAAACGGGAATTCAATTTAGCATTGAATAGGGGTATTGATATCTTAGAAACACTAACGCTGTTAGTGAGCACGAGGGTCAAAAGAGTCCTCAAGTGCTCGACGGCTGAACGACAGATGGGTCAGGTTTGGCGCCTAATCAGCCTTGGATTATTACCCACCTTGCCTTCCATCCTTCTTGACATCTTCTTTATCAACAGGGATCGCCTCTGACCCAACCTTGGCCTTTTGGAAGTTGGTGTCATTAGTATGAGCGACGAAATTCTGGAAGAGTTCATCAGCGTTCTTGTGCTTGACAATGAGACGAGCTGTCTCAATAATATCTTTGGCATCCTGGATCAAACGGCGACCGTCGGGAGAGAGCTTCTTGATTTCTACTGGGGAGTGTTCTTCAACATAGCGAAGTGTTTCGTCGATCTGCTGGTTATCGGGCATTTTGCCGGCCCGGAAAGCTTCGATGACGCCATAGAGCCGCATCTTGCGATCAACATCTGCAGCCATGTTTTCTTTGACCGTGGGGGAGGTCACCTACAAGTGCATTCAGTCGGGTGTCTATACTCAGATTGATGTGGACTTACTGAGTTCTTGCCTGGATGGGCACTGATCTCTTTCGATGCGTTTGCAAGGGACATAGTGAGTAGGGGGAATTGGTGATTGGTATCTTGAGAATCAAAGTTGGATCGAACTGGGGTGGTTAAGTAGTCCGGTTCCAGTCTGGACGTGCCACTACGTCACTACCGGGTTCCACTCTCGCACAGACGTCATATGTCCCAGGACCAGAGCCAAATCACAATATTTTTCATTTTTCTCCAAATAGCCTTCCCATAACCCACAACCCCAGGCTCTAGCTATGACGCAAGGGGTCAGTGATGCTGCGGGGCCGATTTGTCTCAAATCCAATATACTTTACTCGATCGACTCCGCTGACGGGTGCTCAATGCTGACGCTATCCGACGCGTCTGGCACGTGGAAGCTATTGTGTTGCCCTGAATGACTCATCGAGTCGCTAGTCGCTAGGCGGGTGGTAGACTCAAAGCGAAACAACCCATCGGAGCCGAACATGTCGAACCCCTAAAACGCCGCGTCACGTTCTCATTCGTTGTTCTCACTCTACGCCAATACCGTTCACACCACTGAATAAGTGTTATACACTTATATCCCTCAATCAAGTACCATCATACCCGTGACCTCTTCTTGACTGCATCAAAGTATCAAATACGTCTCGCATTGGTCTTCGCCACCCATCCCACGTTCAACAGTAACAAAGCGGTCCGAATACTTTGATCGGGGTTCTTCAGTGGCTGGAATCCCCTCGCCGATTATAATCACATTCGCGACTTACGAATAGGGCCTCGTATTACCC
>WSTZ01000293.1:0-21351 GCA_019632295.1 Tulasnella sp. 418 | reverse complement strand
AACGCCATCTCCAATTACGGCAGCTATCTCCTCGAGAGCAACATGGGCATTGTCGTCGAGATAGTAACAATTCCCTTTGATACTCAATTCCTCGAGAACCGCAGGTAAAGGTACTCCAGGACCTTCACGCTGCGTACCGCTATTCCCCACTCCGTATCGTGTCTTGAGACATGACAACAATTCCTGGACGTTGAACCACGGTGACCCATGTAACGCCAAGGTTGTCAGATTGGGACAAGGCCATATCTGATTAGACACGCACCCATGAGATATGGGCGTCCCAAGTGTGTCAAAGAGGAAGTACCGGTGGGGTTCTTGATGCTTGATGAGAAGTTTGTTGACGTTGACCAACGAACAGAGGAAGCGATGTGCGACCTGCGTATAGTTTGGTGAAAAGCAAAGGGTAGAGGGCAATTCCCATATTTGAAGGGTCTCTATCGTGGACGCCCACCGAGAGAACAGAGTTGAAAAGAGAAGAAGAGGGTTGAGTGTTGAACACCCACCACCTCCTCGAATACGTAGTCTTGGTTCGTAGATGTCGGATTCGGGTAGCCGAGACCGAAGTTGAATCCAGACTGCGTCATAGCCGCCGAGTAGTAAGTGCGTCTTACTACTTGGTCTAATTGCATTTATCAATGCGTTGTCATGAGGCAGTCCATCAAACGCCTGCAAAAGCGCGGATTCGCTAGGTGTGGTGATTTCAACCCATACTTCGTCGAATGGAGGAGCATTGATGGACGCTAACAAGCATCTTAGCGTGTTCAGCGGAAGATGGAACAGCCGGAGCTGGCGTAGATGGGGAAGCGGAATTCGGGTGGTGACGTCATCCAAGGGTGCGGGACCGGAACCAGGGAATGAGAGACCTTGTCTTCCAATCAGGTGCAATTCTTGAAGATCAGGGCAAGCTTGCAATACTTGGCGCATCTTGGTGTTGGAAGGCACTTCGAAGCCATCCCAAGCCATGATATGAAGTGTTCGTAGACCGCGAAGGATGTTGAGGTCCCATCGAATAACCATTGATGGTATTTCGAGATATTGGAGTTGAGGAGCTTGACCAGCAAACAGGTGAACGGCGTTTTCGCTGCTCAGTTTTACTTTGAAAGATTTGAGGATAGGTGCCGGGATGTTGAAATATTGGGCAGTGTTGTCGTTTCCATATCTGCAGTTTGATTCGAGGCTGCGCCATCTCTGATAAGATGGTTTGATAAGCTCCATGAATAGGTTGTTGTACAGAGGACCTATGATGGTCAAGGGAGCGTTATTGGAATGCAGAATGATTCGAGAATTCCGATGGATGCTCGTCCGGCTAAACAGCACTGGCGAAGACCTCGTGATGCCCAGCCAACGATGGCACACGAGTTCAAGCGTCTTGTGCGCATGGATTTGGTCCTGCTCTATTTCGTAGCACTTCCAACATATTTCCAGGATATCGAAGAGAATTTCGTTTGGAAGTTTGTCTATGAATGAGAGCCGTTGAAGTTCTCCCGGCGTAGGAGGTTCTTTATGGATTTCGAAGCCAGGAAATTGCAGGATTGGCGGGTGTGCCTGAGCCCTAATCATACGAGCTGTAAGCTCATCACTTGAAATGTGGTTCTCGGATAGCGAGAGAGCGAGGGAAATTGTAGCTCTGCCAAATAAACATTTTAACTCAAAAGAAAGCTAATGAAAGAGAAAAGACTTACAAGCCATCCTTTATATCTACCTCCTTCAGAAATGCACGTAAAGAGGCCTGCAGGTCTTTGTACTTTATCCGAGCGTCCTCAGAGAAGGGGCAATCCATAATGAGTGACGTGGACAAGGTGCGAAGACATGTTTATAAGATGGGAAGAAGCGGGAGAACGAGGAATGACGTCGGTAAGAGCGTTTGTTTCATTGAAGCGTGAGCCATGAGGGTGCGTGGCGCACAAAAGCTTTGTCATCTGTTTACGTCGCTAAAATCACCAACGGAGCTTTCGCGGCTTCGGACCGATTTATCCGTCACGTGGATCCGCACACGTTTATTAAAATATCAACTGACAATCATTGCACCTTGTTACCCCTCTCTCTTCTCTCTGTCCATAACGCTGTATCATCACTCTCATTTATGACACTCGGATGTGTCTCTACAGACATTTACACTGCAATAAGGCGTTTTGTTACAATCCTCTCATCCCGTTACGGATCTTCCGTACAAACCGTTAGCCGTGGTTTCCCCAACAGAATCGTTGTAACGGCATCCCCCACGTCGCTCACCTATATCTCACAAGGATGGTTTGGTCTTTTGGCTTTATGGCCTATCAATTGGAAACCCAATTTCCTGTCGTTTTGGTCCGGTGTTACTAAACGATTGGGGTCATCCCTGGCTCTCTTGTCTCAGTCACCATCCGCTGCCGGGGCGATGCCTCCTGATGGACCCACCAATGACCATGAACCTCCTAACGAAAAGGAACGTCCGCCTACGATCATACAGATGTTGATGAACCACCCTGCTTTGTTCGACCCTGTTCGGAAGCCTCGGAATCCCATCGTACTATGCCATGGTAAGCCACAGCTCAATTCCTTTTTCATCTCGCATCAGCCGATCTTTCGCTCACGTGTTCCATCATTATAGGTCTGTATGGCTTTGATGTGTGGGGACCGTCAACTTTTCCCAAGCTCCAGAGACATTACTGGTAAGTTCTTAGGTGCGTAAGGTTGGAGCGGATAAATCATTGACTTGAGTTTACAGGCATGACGTTCTTGAGGTCCTCCGCGGTAAAGTAGGCGCCGAAGTACTTGTAGCAGGAGTTCCGGGAACCGGTTCTATTGCCGACAGAGCAAAGAAGATGGATGGGTTCTTGAAGGAGAAGTTGAAGGGGAGGGAGTTGAACTTGATAGGTCACTCGATGGTACGTTTGTCCGTTGTATCATCACCTTCTACCTATTGACACTCTATCGTCACAGGGTGGATTGGACTGCCGATATTTATTATCACGAATTCGTTCGACCGAATATTCACCACTCTCGCTTACCACAATTGCTACACCCCACAGAGGTAGCCCATTCATGGATTGGTGTAATGTGAGTTTAGTCATAACATCAGCGCATGTTCTTCTGACGACTATTTAATATAGGCGAATATTGGAATCGGTGCACTCCGTGAGGCAATGGCATCCTCTCGTACATCTTCCGAAGTCGACGTAACGGCCATAACTAAAGCCACATCTCTCTCAACTCCCGTAACAACACCTGAATCTTCCTCGCAGTCATCTTCATCCACCTCTCAATCATCTCTCTCGCCAATTCTCGCTCAGCTTTCTTCCCTACCTCAATCTCTGACTACTCTACTCCTCTCACTAGTCGACTCTCCAGCATACTCTAACCTTACCACATCCTATCTTCGAGATTACTTCAACCCTAATACACCAGACGTTCCAGGTGTCAGATATTTCTCTGTTTCGGGTAAAACCGACAGTGGCATCAATGTCTTCCATCCACTCTGGTTACCCAAGATGATATTGGACAAAACCGAGGCAGACGAACGTGCAGCGCTTATCTCGAAATCTCAATCAAATGGTACCTCATCGACGTTGGGATCTTTCATGGCCGAAGAAAGGGAATGGGGTAATGATGGTCTCGTCACCATTTCATCCGCGAAATGGGGTGAATATCTCGGTACGATCGATAAATGTGATCACTGGGATATTCGAGGAGCATCAGGTTTTGCTCTAGCGTGGCAAGACGCGGGTGAAGCTGGAGGATTAGGATGGTCAAAGGGTCTCGATTATTGGTCCAAATGGGGAATAGGATGGTTTGGCGCTAGTGAAAGCGCTTCATCCACATCCACCAAGGACATAGCAGAAACGAAACAGAACCTTGACAGTATGAAGAAAGAGGAGAAGGACGCTGCGTTACTTTCAAGTACAATGTCGTGGATTGGAGAACATGTATCGAAAGTAAATGTGGGAGGGAGTGAATCGTCTGAAGCGACAAAGAGGGAAGATGATCAGTTTGACTTGCATAGGTTTTACATGGCACTTGCAAGGAAATTGTATGAAGAAGGTTTGTAACAATAGAATATATATGAAATCAACGAATGTACTTCCTATGATGCTGCTACTTGTACAATCGTGACTTTTGGGACCAGAGTCGAGAGTCGTGTATGTTAAAGGAAAGTGGGAAATCTAATGCCGAGTAAGGAAGTAAAAGGAATGTTTTGGACACAAGATAGACTCTCGCAAGGGACGCAACACGTGAAAACACCAGCACATTACGTATATCTGAGAGAAAAATAGTGAAAAAGCTCGAAAAGTGACACCATATGGACAGTCCCGCACACACGGTAGAATGATAAAGGGGAGAGAGAAAGGAAAACAAAAAAATCGTATAACAAAATAACGAGAGTGAGATTTCAGAAGAATAGGTATGTCGTAACAAATACTCCAAGAGCAATAATAACCACGATTTGGAGAGGCACTCCACTCTCCGTCGACGAAATGTCGTGATTGACAATCGTTTCTCCGTCCACCGACTCTCCTATGTAGCTAAGACCATCATCCGACATAACCCCGCTTCTCCGCCTTAGTCCGGACCCAACGCTGCTTGCGGCAGCAGCACGTGTTTGGTTCGCCTTTGACAATGAGGAAACTAATGCCTTCAGCCTACTAATCTCCTCTTGAGCTTCAGTGTATTTAACCACGAGGTCAGCGTTTGGTGGAGTACGTGTGCGATGAGAAGGTCCAACGGGTGAGGGCGGTACACTGCCGTATTGATTCTCTTGATGTGTAGTTTCTTCGTGTGCGATGATGTATTCTCCTTGGGCGGGTGAGACTGAACGTTCGTGTGGAGGCGAGGTGGTGAGATGACGTTGGCGGCCGTCCTGGTGAATGGGGATGAATGCATGTCCGACGTGCGGATGGCCGTTTGTGGCTGATGGACGGACAGTGTTGAATTGCTGTGCAGAAATTTGAAGGTCAGAATGACTACTCCAACGATACAGTGTCCTCGAGACTCCGACCCACCGATTCGCCTTCTGACATCATACTCTGTGTGAAACCTTCATTTTCGGGAATGGAATCAACTCCTTGGGCAAGATAGACAACTTTGACCTTTTGCTGGTGTATCGATGCATCGCTTGTTGTAGCCCACTGTGTTCGATTACATGTTTAGACTTGGGTCCATAGATGAAATGAAAGGGGAGACATACGATATCTTGGAGTGGCAGGCTCTCCTTTTCAGGGGTTATGAAGGTGCTCTGAACCAGGAATTTATCCTTGCACTTGGCGGCAAGTGGTGGTTCCTCCTTCATTGCTTGTAGTATGACTAGGTAACGTTGAATGTTGAAAGATATGATTGTGTATGGTTGCATTGTTGAGCGTCAATGACCACCCCCAACGAGATAACAAGGTGTATGGTTAGCCAGCACATCACATCTAATCATCACGTACGCTAATATACTGACCAGAGACCTCTACGCTCTCTCCAGGTTCCACTCTGCCCGAATTGGGCCGTACGCAGTAAAGCTATAAACGGCAAAATAAAGTGGTGTCGTGTCACTTGCGAGTCCCCAATAGTTGACGAGTTTCAAAATAAATCCCATCAAAACTAACTTTTGGAGCAGTAGTCTTCACTTTGAAAGCGATTGGCTGAGCATTTGGATTGCGTACAGTAAGAGATTTCTTTACGACCTGTGTAAGGGGCCCTTTTGGGTGCAACACGACGATTTGGTTCAACTGCGGAAGAGGTAATTAGACTCTGGATGACTTACTATTGAATCCCAACTGGCTATTGGGTTCTAGCTGAATAGACATTTGAATCTATGAGGTCGAGTTTGGTAGCGGTGGTGTGATGACGAAGGAGGGGGAGAGGAAGAAACGTATTAGAAAACAGACTACAACAACTTCCGTTTGTCAACACCATCAAGCAGCGTGTGATGTGATGTGTGGCAACGCCGAACACTGATGACATAACTCCGAAATGAATAGGGGTCTACTCTATGTTTCACTTCACCTCCTCAACCCCTTATTCTCACAACTTCAATGTCTTTATTGTCAGATGTTCAACATAGACTCCTCTTAGACTACTTCCACAATAATCTTGCCGGCATTCTTGTTGGTCTCCATCTCTCGATGAGCGTCCTGTATTTCTGTCCATGGAAACACCTGCAAAGTCGACAACTGTCAATATGATGAACCGAATACTGACGCCATCAGGCACATCACCTTATGAACGTAAACGCGCAGACCTTGCAGTGATGGATCTTCATGTTGACCCCTCATGTGGGGTAGAACCTCCTTTTTGAACCTCTGCATCAGGTCGGATTGGTACTCGGGACTTCGTGATCTTAAAGTCGTTCCACGAATGGTAAGACGCTTTTTGAGAATAGGTTGCAATGAAAATGTCGGGACATCAACACCGCTCATCAAGCCAATGATGACAAGGCGACCATCAATCGCAAGGGAATCGATGTTTTTATGCCAATAGTCCTGATGAACCGACCCTTAGTGAAAGTTGACAAAACAAGAGCTGACTAACCTTGCCGATCGCATCAAGGATAAAGTCAACTCCTTGGCCTCCCGTAAGCTCCCGTACTCTCCGAGAAAGTCTTCAGTTTTGTAGTTGATGGTATCGGTTGGATGATATGGCATTGATTTCAAGAATGAGAGTTTCTCGGGTGATCCCGCTGTGGTGATTACTTGCTCCCTTTCTAAAAGTTCCATGAACCAATTTAAAATAGATGAGTAAGATCACATACATCCCGAAGAATTTGGCCATTTGGTTAGCAGATACGCCAATGCCGCTAGCGCCTACATGCAGCAAAACTTTTTCGCCCTTCTTGACTTCTCCCACCATAAACAAGGCTTGATACGAAGTCAGCCAATTTTCAGGTATTCCGGCAGCTTCAGCCCATGTCAAATGATCCGGCTTGGGTGCTAGCATATTCTCATATGCCACAATATACTCAGCATATGCACCCTAATGGATGATCAATCCAGATGCTTGTGCTGAGCTTAGGAGAACGAAACCCTCATACCCCATATGCTAACCCTAAGACTTCGTCTCCTACTTTGAACTGACTTGTCTCCGGTCCAAGTTCAGCTACAACACCAGAAAATTCTACCCCGAGTATCGTTGAAGCTCCAGCTGGAACTGGATACATTCCCTCTCGTTGTCTATCACATCAAGCCGGTGAGGAGACTGAAGGAAGGAGCGTGTATGCCACTAACAAGATATCCATCCTATTCAAGCCAAACGTCTTGACCTGAAAGCAGTAAGTGGAGACCTCCCCCATCATCTCTCAATGATCACCTTACCTTGACCAAAATCTCTCCTGCATTCGTCGGCTTCGGAGTCTCTGCATCGCCGATATAGAGATTTTCAATTGGGCCTTTACCATCCTTAATCAAAACAGCACGCATCGTTCTTTGTTCTTGATCTATCAGATCTTGTGAAAACGGGTCGGGAGCGAGGACGTTCGCTGGTGCGCACTGCTGTCATAATCATTTCGATGAAAAGTGGAGGTTTGAACCAACAAAGCGGAACGGAGTTTAGCATTATAAGCGTCACGTCACGTGGCCGCTTTTATGATCTTCCTTTTGACGACAACGGGCTCAAGGACAACCGAAAAAGGCCAAGCTTCTCTCCCTTGTGGAAGTCGGGTCGTACCTCCACGAGGTCTTCTTCGAAAAGACCGCCCCCATGTGTTGACTCCCAAGATTCAAGACATTCACAAAGCGTATGTTTAACATAGTCATGGCGATTTACCAAATGCCTCAGTTTGCACACAACTACAACTAATGGGATATTTCACTCTTGGGTAAGAAATCCAGTCATTGGAATAATTGGAAGACGACTTTCGAATAAGTAACTAACTATCTCTCCACATTTTACCTCATCGTTCTGCTTCCACACAGGGTTGCTATACAGTAGCCCTGAACCGAACACAAATCAATGACAATCATTGCTTCGGTCGTCATGAACAAACCGGTTTCGGCAAGAATCGTCGGCAGAAAAGCGCATAAAAGGAGCAAATCCTTGTAGATCATCTTTTTCTCTCCAAGGCTAGCCCTCCTTCCAGAAAACCTTTTTCTCTCTTTCCTTACTTTTCCTTCTCTCTACGCAGGTCGTCAATTTTTCGTTCGTTGATCGAACACGATCCAACTATACCTGCAATCCTTTTCACCTTCCTTTTAACTTTTAGCCCTTACATTACCTATCAAAACTCTTGACGATGAAGTACATTCTCGCTGCTCTTCTCGCCTCCAACTTTGTCACGGCAATTCCGATATCAATCTCCCGAAGGGCTGTCGATCCATCTTTGGTGCCTGACTTGGGGTTCACCAAGGGCCTGAATCCAACCGGTACCGGGGATTGTGATGGCGCTATTCCAGGCGGACCCAAGATTCCGTGTCAATGCCCTCCAGATCGAGACGTGTTTATTGATGTGAGTGTTTCTTATTTTGGTATTGGCAGGTCACATTTGAACTGACGCGATGAACAGGCTTTGAACCAAAATGTTGATGCTGGCTTTGCAGTAAATAACCCCACTGTCAAGATCGATTTCCCAACAGATAACAGCATCCGTTCTCAAATTACTCGGATTACTGCTAGTCTCATCACCCTCCAGAACTTGGAGGGTCCAGGAGTTGGTGAGCAACATTCATGCCTATAGCACCATCCTTGACATCGAAGTTAACATTTCGGATTAGGCTGCCCTGCCGTCTCGACTACTTTGGTTGCTCAACAGAAAGCGCTTCAGGAGCAGCTGGACTCTGGGAACGCCAACCCCGCGCCAGCTCCTGTAGTTTCTTCTTCTTCGGTACCAACACCCTCTTCATCTGCACCAGCTGAAACCTCCACTTCACCATCGACCGTCGGAGAAGGCATTGACCCCGTTGTTGCGTCGCTTGCGCCCGATCTTGGCTTTCAATCTGGTCTGAACCCAACAGGAACCGGAGATTGTGATGGTGCTATTCCAGGTGGACCCAAGATTCCTTGCATGTGTCCGCCAGACCAGGACACGTATCTAAAGGTAGGCTTGAGTCTACTCACTCTGTAAAATCATCACTCACCCGTGTCTGTAGTCCCTTTCCGCCAATGTTGCCGCAGGACAGGCAGTAAACAACACCTCTGTCCGCATCGATTTCCCAACCGATGGCTCTGTGCAATCTCAGATTACTAGAATTACAGCTGCTCTGACTACTCTTCAAAACCTGCGAGGGCCTGGTGTTGGATGTCCAGCTGTATCTACCACTTTGCTCCAACAACAACAAGCCCTTCAAGCAGAATTGGACAACGGATCTAATGTTGCTCAACCATCTGTACCTCAATCAACTACCCCGTCTGTCGCCACTCCAACATCATCTGCCGTCCAGAGCACCGAGACCACTAGCAATCCCACTTCAAGTGTTGCGGCTCTCGCACCTGATCTCGGCTTTGAATCAGGTATTAACCCAACAGGTAATTTAATTTCAGTTCTAGCATTGAATGAGTGCTTACGGGTTTGATGTCAGGAACTGGTGACTGCGATGGGGCTGTTCCAGGGGGCCCTAAGATTCCTTGCTCGTGTCCTCCACCACGGGATGAGTTCATCAGAGTATGTCAAAATGTTAGGAGCCTTCTTGCAACCTTTGCTCACTATTCTCTGGTTTTAGCAACTTGAGGCAAATGTTGCTGCTGGTGTTGCCGTCAACAATCCAACAGTACGGGTATCATTCCCATTGGACGATAGCAAAGAGTCCCAAAGAGCTCGCATCATTGCGTCGCTTATAACGTTGCAAAACTTGGAAGGACCAGGAAAGGGTTGTCCCGCTGTATCCACTACCTTAAACAGTGAGTTTCATACAAATATGTACTCATCGGAAGTTAACTTGCATTCGATGTTCAGGTCAGTTGCAGGCACTGGAATAGAGAATACGAGTTTGTTTCGTGTAGTTTGATATCTATATACAATGCTTCTTCCTTTAAAGTTCATTATGCATGATTCCATCAGCCAGCCCAGCTATGCAAGACACAGATGTGGTCGATATTCCCCGATCCCCTCTAAATTTGGTGGGAAATGTGTTTGACCGTAAAAGCGGAGATCTATATCCAGGTATTTCTCTCCAGTATCCCGCATCACTTTTGAGCGGAGACCCCATCGGTTATATCGCTCAGAGGAGTACATCCAATGATATAGATGTACTGCCTTCACACCTTTGGCTCCCTTGAGTAATCTCCGAACCCTAGCATCTAACCTTTCAAATGCATCCTGGCCAAACATTTCTGGCCCAACCATGACCCTCGTCATACGCATGGATACTTGTGATACGCCTTCACGTAGTGTAGAAAGGTCGATCAGGGTATCCGTCTCCAATATTTCCAGGTGGTTACACTGTGTCACAGCTCTCCTCACTACTTCATCGTATCTCTCCACTTCTTCCTGGTCATCCACCTCGCAATATACCAAATGGAGCCGACGAAGAGAATTGGACATTTGAGTGAGTCGATCAAAAAGTGAGTCGAAGGAAATGGGTGCGCGCCGTACTGGACTGTACGAGGAGTGACCCACTTGAAACGCCCATCGCGGTCGCAGATCTGTGAGACTGAGCTCCTCTAGCTCTTCCCATTGCTCTGCATTCGCTGCATCAGGGGAAGCCAATATACTCAAGTTGGCTGAACGACTGAGAGAAAGTGATTTTAATCGGTATGGAGGGAAAAAGAACGAATTCGAATCCCCATAGATGCATGCTTGCGATATCTCGCTTACATCGAGACATTTGATGTGAGGTGCAGATAGGATGATAGATTTCCAGATAGCATTGGTGCACTCCATTGATAAGGAGCGCAGAGTGCAGAGATTAGCCAACACCGATTCACCTTCATCTGGAGGATAGAAGCCGAAAGCATTCCGCCCGATTGTGAGATGGTGAAGGTTTCTGAGCAAGTGGCATCAGCTAAGCTCAAAGGCTTCAATTGAGACCAATGACCGCTTACTTGAACATGTGGAGCAGCTTCCAAGCATCGAAGAATGTTTGATGGCGCTGAGAGCGATCGTATGGGGCTCTGCGCACATCAGAGATGCCAGAGAGAGTGTATATACAATGCAACGCTCGCGTGCAGCTGCGTAAGTGCTCCTTAGACTCCAGTACCTTCAACAGCAGATGGATTCCTTCTGGTCGATGAATCACCACTTCTCGATAGAGAAGGGGTGTGATAGTGGCATTCTGTTAGCCATAACACGTGAGTATAATGAGTTAGGTTTCCAAGATATGTTATTCACCCAATGCTTATTCACAAGAATAGCACTTAAAAGTGGATGTCTCTTCGCTTTTTTGTTAAGTTTCCTGTGAAGAGAGAGGGATGTGGACGAAAGAGCTACCACCCACTCACATATATCGATCAACACATCCGCAAGGAAATCCGCATGCATACTGTGATGATCGATTTTACGTGAGATTCTCGTGTGGTTTCACACGGTATCTACCCTTAAATCTTCGATCGGGAAATCAGACTCAAACACACGAACAATTGCTTCGCAACATATATGAAATTGACATCTTTCTTAGGTCTTTCTTAGGGCGGCTTCCGGATGCCCTAATCCTACGGCCCGGCGCAACTAATTCCTTAACCAGACCAAACAGCCGGACCGGGGACAGTGTAGGAGGTCACTGGTGGCCAGTAGATGTTACTTCCGGGCAGAGATTAGAATTATCACAAACTGCGGGGACCCAAAACTTGTAAATGACTTACATGAGCAATCCTGGGTCCGAGGCTTGAGGTAACAACGAATTTCATCAGTTCATGATGAGCGACAAGTTGGAACTTGAACGAAAATAGGTCACTCACAACTGTATGCACTACAAAGCCCATCCTCTCATCAGTTGATATACAGCAAGGTATCCGACGTAACTCACCCAGGTAAAGCAACTTTCGGGGAAGGATTACCGGATCCGCCGCCGACTATCTTGATCTGTGCGCAAGAGATGTAATGCTGGCTGCCACCGGTCGTGCTCGCTCCGTGCAAAGCAATCTATGGGAGTCGACTTCAGCAGGGCTTCAAGATGCATATATGCGCAGACATACATGCTCAACACGAAGTAAGTATTCTCCGTTCGGGGTCGACTTAGGAATCTTGAAGGTGACCTTCTGCAAACCTGTCAGTTAGAGAGGTTGTTAGCAGGCTTTCCCAACGACAAAATTCAACATACCATCAGTGGGCCACTTCAGGGATCCACTGCTGAAATCGGCACCAATTTGATAAATTTTGGTCCATACATTTCCGCTACGTGGAGCAATGGTAAGGATGTCGGACGGAAATCACGGTTAGGCGGCAATGACCCACCTTCCGTCGAACGTCGCAGCTGAGGAAGGTGCCTTGGCTATGTAAACCACAAGAGGTCCAGGATGTCCGATTGTGCCGCCCCACCCAATTCCAAAGCCAACATCAGAACCGGCAACAATAGTAGCGGTTCCAAGGGCAGGTCCTCGCAGGCCTCCAACATTACACCTCAAGTCGGTTGAAGTTACATCTTGAACCTATGATGAGATGCACGGTATTGAGCAAACTCTTGACCCAGGCAGCAATAACTTACTGGTGAGTTGCTGTTCGAGTTTTGGCGAACGTACGCCATATCGGCGGATGTGGTGCCATTGACAGTAAGCTGCAGAACGGCCCGCTATTAGCGCTTCCAGATGACTAACGCGTGATTATTCTTACCTGGGAGAAGAAATCTGATCAAATTTCATACGTCATATTAGCGTTCAGTGTATGGATTAAAGTATAATGATGACTAACAATGTGCTAAGACCGGCTGCAAAAGAGCTGCTGAAGCAACGAAGAATGTGATGATGTTTTTCATCTTAGTTGAGAGAACGTCACTGACAATAAACCTGCTAAGTAGCCTCTCGTAGTTTATATCGTGAAGCGACCTGGTATGAGGGCCCGACGGGGATTTGCTCGGCACGGACGGGATGAACGTCGGTGGCAAAATCTGATTTCCACGGACACAATTCTGCAAGAACCTATCCCATCAGCTTGAGGATCAGCGTATCCACCGGTCCGCTGTGTTGTCGGCGAACATGATGGTTCTTGATGAGAAGCAACTTGACAGACTGTCGTGCCAAGCATGACGGTTAATCTCCCGCATTCGAATGCATCGAGAGCTAGTATTGAGCGATTCGGATCAGCTGCCTATTGTGGTGAGACACTTAGGCTTTTGGATTCAAGCAAGGCGAGAAAATCACCGAAATCGCTCATCTTTCATAAGGCATGTGTGCATGATCATCCGCTGCTCAACTTGGCGAAGCGACTTGGGTCTGTTCCGGTTGGTAGATACTCCGACAATTGATCAACCAAGTAAAAGGCAACCTCAAGACACATACAAGCTGTGAGCCAAACTGTTGGATCAACATTGAGGCAGCGTAAAAAAGGAACTGAGTAGAACAACAACTTTCTTGCGATTCACTAGGAGCCAACTTCGGTATGGTATACATGAAGATCTTAACCGTTTTTGTTACTGAAGCCCGATTTGCTACTACGTTTCCATCCGCTTAGCTCTCTGACTGCCCCCGCCAACCAATCCTCCCGGCCTCTTCCTGAACTTTTAAGCAGGTCATTCTGAGCTCCTCCGCCCCAGCGTTTTCACACCATCTTATGACTAATCAGAGGTAAGAATAGATCCTGGTTAAGATATACCACAATAAACTCACTATCTTCTACGGTTGATGGCGTAACAAGTTTGAGATCAACCACGGCCCTTTCGGCTTTGCGTTTCAGCCCATGCATCGCCCATAAATTACTAAGGTCTAGTAATTTCATGAGAAGCTGCAAAGCTGCGCTCGCTTCGACAGAGTCATTACATGATGGTAGGTCAAATGTTCCCGTGTAGACATATTCTGTATCCATCGACATTGTCAGTTGAAGACAGTGCACACCAGTGATACTTACGAATGGCACGACGAACTCCGTCGAGTGAGTGATCTGCGACACGTACTTGGACAGGTTTTTCCGGAGTTGCTTGAATTGAGGCTTCCCGAAAATCACCTGTGAAGAGGTTCATAAAGTATGAACTAGCCGCAGCCAAAATTAGTCGATGAGCTTTTATAGACTCTCCGTCATCCAGCAGGAGTACAACATCAGTCCATCGGTCTTGCTGATACAGAGTAGCGACGTTCGAGTGTATCTCCTCGGAATGAGCCGTCGCAGTCATATCTGAAGCCTGATAAACAGCACTAGGGTATGGTCGGACGCCCGCCGCTTCAACTAATCGGATGAATGGAAGTAAAAACCCTTTGACAGAGTATACGGAGCTAGCTTCGTCATCCCAACTCACGTTGAGCCACATCGTCTGAGCTGAATGCCACAGGCAAGTAGTCAGATCAGGGTCATTGCTTTCGTGGTTGACAAACAGAGGCTCATGAAGTCGGGAAGCAAGATATGGTCTAGCTTCTTCACTTCTTTCATTCAGCCAGCGATATGTCGCTTTCAGATGACTGAGGAGCATTGGCGCGTTAGGTCGATCAGCCCGGGATATCATCGATAATGATACTAGATGGTTAACCTACTCCAGAATAAGTGTTTTGGGCAATGGAGCAACACATCATGACTTACTACTTCTTCCACGGAAGGTTGTCCTAGCTCCCCGAAAACAAATCTCAGATCTGCAGTGGGTTCTTCTGTGAAACAGGCTCGCTGTGTCCACGCAATAGGGCTATACTCGGATAACACAAGCTGTTCCAAAGAAGCAACAGCACCTACATTGGCGCGATATGTTTGAAAGGCTGGATGAGGGGTTAATACTCCGCTGCTGCTGACGAAGCGTAAACATCGGAGAGTGGGCCAAAACTGGATTCGATCGGCTTCGTTGAATAGCCATGGATTTTGGTTCAGTGTAGTGAAGACCACCCCTATCCTATCCAGAGGTGTGGCGAGCTCCTGTTGAACTGCTTCGTCAATAGCTGTTACTGATGTCATGAAACCCTCAGCAGTAACAGTATTGATCAATCCAAGTGGCGCAAGCCATGAGAGTAAGTCGTGAAACTGAGGATGTACGAATCGGTTTGGTTGGTGCATGAATGCGTTTTTGTATAATTGTACACTGCTTTCGTAGAGGGAACTTGCCCTGCAAAGTTCCAAGCGACCATTGGGGAAGATCGCTCTGTTCCGGAGGCTCGTAGGGTCTGAAGACCTTATCAGCTCCATCAGCCTCCGGTACAGTACAATTTCCTCGGCGGTTATTGCATTAGGCCACTGCACTCGACTGAAAACATCCGCTTGAGAGAGCTTTCGCCAGTGGTAATTTTGATTTGCCGTAAGAAGACCATCCAGCTCGTACGAATAATCAGTATACCAACCCCGTTCTTCGTTTCCCAAATACTGTTCCACATCTGATAACGTGATTCCCAGTGGCAGCATCATCACTTCACTGAGTGATTTGAACGCTGGAGATGAGGATTGCCTGGGTCGACGAGCTTCCCAGATACGAAGGTTATTGAGAATAGGATGTTGTTTCAAGAGATGTGAGAGTATATGAAGTCGGGTATTACTTCTCACCCATCCTGCAAACATTGGCCACTGAGGTGAAGTAGTCATGGAATCCGGAGTTGCTGGAGACAACGAGCTCAAAATTTTCAGAACTCGCTGTAAATCGGCAGAGCTAGCAACATTGAGCTCGGATAGCGTGGAATGAGGAAAGAGATCAATGATTGTCGCACCAAACTGAGAAAGGAAGTTGATGATGTGGAAGGATTCTTGATCAGACATGGGCTTCCAAAAAGGGTTCTTGATGTCACAACTTGTTAGTGAGACCAGTCGCCCGTCTGTAGTGGGAAGCAATGGCAAATCAACCACGGATGTAAGATCAATTCCGATCCCCAACCTGCGAAGTCGACTGCCATCACCCCAGAACCCCTCTAACCATGTTCTTGCAACCCCTGCATCGGCTGGTGTCATTTCGTCACAAGGAATTATGTGAAGAGGACTATCCCTGAGTAGCTCTCTGACACCTTCCTTGGTAATTGAACGAAGATTGACCGTATTGGTTTCCATAAGCGCCGTGATAGTTGCTTCCGAAAGGGCATCCTGTGCCATCACTCGCTCCGAGCCAAAGAGCGCAACTATATCCTGACTAAAAGCGAACACAGATGTTCGACCTGCTTCTTCGAAACAGGATAGAGTACCGTTATGGAGTGGAAGGAGAGGAAGGCCAGCGATGGACTGGGATCCTCCAATCAGGTACGACACAATCTCGTCCAGCTTGATGCTTCGGTCCGTGAGTACTGACGGGTTGGCGAGGATGTCCGAAGCTTTACTAGCAATTGTCGACCGAGCAAGTTCTGGAGTGTCCGTTTTGAGACTTTTCCAATCAACAGCATTGCTATCAAACGACAAAGGTGGAGTGACAAAGTTGGGAAGAAGCCGAGCCAGAAGTCGATTAACTGAGTAGTTTCCGTGTACTCCGAAAATAGCATCCTGAGGTGACATCATTATGTCCCGCTCATCTTTTTGGACACGACAAATTGGCTGAATCGAGCTTGGGAATTTGTTGTAAACTCCCTGCGCAACTAGCTGGTCCGAGAGGAGCGACAATCCACCTTTAGGCCATGAGAGCTGAGCTAACGACCGGGCTTCGTTCTCCTGGCTCGCTATCGCTATTGCTTCAATCAGGAGGGTTGGCACCATTTCAGATAGCAGCCACTTGTTAAAGCTTGTATCAAGCCCCGGGTGCCGTTCATTGGCCGATTCAAGACGAATGTTCCTGCGATCATCTGAGAGGATCCAACGGCCATCGAGATGGAAGCGTAAGTCTGTTTTGATAGGGAGAGGGAGATGGGCAAACATCCAATGGTCGTTGACTGTGCGAGTCCGAGAGACTTGAAAGGCTAGGGATACATTGACCGGATCTGGAAGTCGATGGTGAGGAGCGAGAACCCGAAAGTCATCAAGAAGTGGAGATTGATAGGAAACCGTAAGCCATCGAGATTGGACGTTTCTGCTTGATAGGCACGTTCGGAGAGTAACATATTGGTGGGTCATGCCATTATCGCTTATTTCCTCCACTGCTCTCTCTGCCTGCACTAACCATAATCGCTCCATGTCTTCCTTTGTAGCTCTGTAGCAAGCCTTGATTTCAGCCAAACGAGAAAAGAAAAGCGAGCTTTCGGCCTGATCAAAAAATGCCCGAAATATGTTGTTTTTGACATGGGCCACATGGCATGGGCGGTCAGAGATTTTACTGGTAACAACGTGCTGCGAGGTACGAAGCGGAATCAGAAAAATGGTCTGGAAAGATTCTTGTCAACTTCCATACAAAGCGAGCAAAAATGCATAAGCAACCCACCCCGTTATAAAACCCCTTTGACGGATCAAATCCTTCAATCCCCTCCACTGAGTAGAATATATCGGGATATCGCCTACGTTTATGTGTCAGATCTGAAGCAACAGGTAATAACTTGACGCACCTCAAACAGACCGACAGGGCCATCTTCATTCCTGACCTTTTCCCGCCGCCTTCGTGGAAGCTTTTTCGGGGAAGATGTTGCTCAGATGGATCCAAAAAGACTACACTATCTCCTGAGATAAGGATGATGATATCACCGAAGTGATAGAAAGAGAGGACCCCCAGACCAAATCGCCCAATGGCGTCATGTCTGTTTGCCTTTCCCCCCAGGCCAGTCTTCTGTAGACCTCTGAAGTCCTCCTCCGAGAAAACACTGGTGTTGTGGACCAGAAGGGACGGCCCCTGGAAGAACATAGGCAAAGTTGGACTTGGAGTTTTCCCAACTTTGGGATGGAGGTCATTTAGGTAGAAGGTGACTGAGGAGGCGCCAGCATCGGCAGCATTTGCTACCCATTCATTGCATGAGCTTTCGATTGTGTATCCGCGATGTAAAAGATTCTTGATACGCGTGGTTGCTTCTTCGCCAACGTCATAAGAGCTAAACTCTGGGTCATCAAGATCTCCAAACTCTCTATCCGTCCATCTCTCCAATCCTAGTCTATCTGCAAGTTCTCTTGAGATACTTGAATGAGCGAACACGACACCATCGGAGACCCCACCCGTTTTTGACGTTGAGTTATCAAAACAGACGTCGCTTATGAATTCAAATCGAACAACGCCACCAATGGACTCCCGCGTGGGAATACGGAGCTCCTTCCTTTCTTCTTCGCCCAGAGTGTAAGAAGAAACGAGCTCAGTTAGCAGGTCGATGGCACATTTGATGACCAAGGTCGTATTTTGGGGTCCGGCTTTGTGCTCCAACCGCTGGATCGACTCCAGCAACGCAGATTTTGATGGCCTCGAGGGTGGGTCAGACTCATAATCAAGATATTATGAAGAGTTTACACACCTGGTTCGGACCCCCATTTCCTCTAAGAACCGCTTTGCTTGGGCACTACTTCGCAATTTGTAAGGTACGCGAATGAAACCGGACATTGGTCCAAAATCTACCGCTTCCAACAGGCAATACCTCGATGATCTCAGTCCATCAGCTACGGGTATCCATTCGAGGGCTGAAAGCAAGGTTCGCAAGTCATCGAGATCTCTGGAGGAGCAGCGACCATCGGTGTAGGCTTTGGATAGATCCAGTATGATTGCCTCGAGTCGAGGTGCTGCACCAGCGTATGGTAGATCCAGTGCCTTTTTGAGCTGCTCCTTTAATGTTGCGCAATCAACAGGTCCCCATCCAAGGACATTGCGAAGGGCATGTGAGCAGACGGCATAGTCCACAATAGGTACGACAAGATCGTACAGAAAGACAGTTGAGTCAGAACTTGGACGATCCCGGCACTGATCGGGGGAGCGAAAACTATTCGAAGCATAAAGCCACGGCGTTGTGGTGAAGGAGGATGGTAGAAGTTCCGAGGTCATAGATGTCCCCCGGTAGGCGGAGCGTTGAAGAAGGTAGTCATCTACCAACTGCAGAAGCTTAACGGAGCGATCCGGATGACGTTTCCGTAGGCGGTCTTCAATTATTTCCCGAGTTAGTTGAGTTTTCATCATGCCATTTTCCCGCAGTCTCTGGAGCAACCGATCGTTGTAAGAGACAGGTTTAACTTCGTCGTTCTCATCGAATAGGTCCGCAATGCTTGAAAGAGGGTCCACTACTTCACCAGGTGCTCGACGCTTCCCAGCTCCCACGTCTACGAACGGAAGTCGACGGATTTTCTCCCTTGTATCCAGATCGTCATACAAGTCAGAGAAACGATTGGCTATACGATCAAGCAAGGCAACTGTTGTTGCATTTGGTTGATTCCACCACACCTTCTCCTCCAATGTCAATTTGAGGACATCGATTTCGCTCAGGGTAGGACCAGTATCAAGGGCCACCATGAGGTTACGACATTGGCTTGCATCAAAGAAGAGCGTCTCTTTGATGCTAGGTATGACCAGCACATTCCGATCTACGAAATAACATCGCAGATTCGCCGAACGAAAATCAGCATCTGGATATGTCTCCCTCCGCCCCGATTGCACCACCGGGAAGATAGGAAGACGCCGAAGGGAACCACGTTGACCCTCTGTGAGCTTGAGATTTCCAATATAATTTTCGAAGTGCTGGTGGAGGCAACGTGCTGAGGCAAGGTCAAGGGACGGAATGGAAGAATCAGCCATCTTGTCGAGGAGGAACGCAACATCATTCAATGTCGCAATCATTCCATAGCTGTTAAGGCACCTCTTTGCATCCATCTTGACAGATGGGTGCAGGAACGGGAGACCGAATGTGTTTATCACTTTTCCAACATGAGTCGCGGTGGCATTGGAGTCGAGGACACGACCAGGGACTCTATGTAGCGCTTCTTTGTCATCTGGGATTAAGTAGTAATCCGAGAGCTGACGTATCAATCGCTGCACTTGCGACTTGGAGCCCAGATATCTCCATAGTCGACAAAGCCACTCGGTTGTATCAGGTGACCCCGATGATGCTGAACGGAAGCGTTGGAGATACTGGATGATTTGCGAGTCTGAAACCCTGGTAAAGGAATTGGATCGTAGGATGAGACGTCGCGTAACGGGTGGTATGTCTTCCAGTCCAAGCATGTTAGGCTCTTGGGTACTGAAGAGGTCGGCTTCCTCTTCATTAGCTAGGATGGTGACTTTTGAGAGGTTGATAGCAACCAGAGTCCCGGAGACGTTGGTGAAGAGTGGAAGAGTAGAAAACAGCTGTAGACTGTCGCCTGAAGATATGTATTCCGAGATCGCGTCCCTGTCTTTCTTGCACAAACGTTCGAGAAAAGGAATTCGTGTCTGAAGGCAACGGGATTATGAGATTGCATACAGCGGACATCAGATTAACATACCTTCAAAAATGAAGCAACGGTAGCAGGGCTCATGATGCTTGAGCGATGCTTTCCTGGAGGAATTGCAGCAAGTTGGATAAGATGATTAGGTACCTGAGAAATTGGCACATTCGCTGCTAGCAAAGCTTGGATCACAGTACTTTCGCTCTGCGATCCATCAGCAATCATCACATCTCCCAACATGAAGTAGCCCCCTTTCATGACGGGCCACACCGCACGCGAGGCTGCAACTTGAAGTAGATTGATAGGAACATTGTTCCAATACGCCGCATCGCCTATATTCGAGACAGACGAGATCGATGGCCATGCTGAGTATATGTTGAGATTTGGTTTTGCTTGAACCAAGATCTGAAGTAGATTTGACCAAGCTTGAGGAACAATTGAATTAAAGATATATCGGTTCCATTCGATAAGCAATCTAAAATGGGTATTGTCAGATACCGCACCTAACTCAATAAAACTGAAGGCTTACTGTTCTCTAGATTTTGCATCGACCTTTTCTTGAGCATTGCGTAGTCTCTGACGATCAGAGGTGAGAGCGAATACGGAATGAATGTGGAGAGGGAATTTAGTCGAAATTGGGAGAGGGAGTAAAGTGAAGAGTTTTCCATCGCAATGGGCAATTGTATCACCCCAAATGGGAACGGCCAAGGCAACGTGAGGCAAAAGCTTGTCATTTTTAATCTGCTCTTTGACAGAGTAGCCCAGCTTGCTTGACATATCCCTTTCGACTTTGGTGTAATCATCGACAAACTGCGCTACCATCCAAGTACAGCACTCGCGGGTTCCGTTTATGAGGGTTTCAAGCTCCATACTGTAAGAGTCTTGCTCTGCGGTCCTCGCCCTATTTCGACTTCGGCTACTCTGCACTCGATCATCCAAATTAACAATCCGAACACTCGAGATGAGCTTGTACACTCCTTCGTCGCCGACCTCCTGCAACTCGATTGAGGTAATGTGCTTCAGAAACAATAGGCCTACTTTGAGTTCAGAAGCTATGAAGTCATTGAACCATTCTTTGACTTTGTCGGGAGAGATCGGTTGCTGCTTGATCTCGCTGGTTTGAGCATAGGTTGAGGTACGGAGTGGAAGTCGGATGACGGTGGTCTCGGCAA